>RJVU01075544.1:1934088-1945867 GCA_003731715.1 Anabarilius grahami
TACATAGCAATGCTGAATCAGTCTGCTGCTCATTTCAGTTACATGGAGTCTCTGGGAGCCTATGCATAGTGTTTATGATGATAATTATTGTGTTTGTGGTCATTTATATGTTTGAGAAGTGAGCCTGTGTGTGATCTAATAATGCATGGGGATAAAACTAAAATGCATCAGTGTTATCCTGACAGGATATTGTGTTTGCGTCAATCCACTGGACTATAGCAGCTCTGCAATTAAACACAGAGAGGTTGGAAAAAATTGCATCAGTGCATATTGCCACTCATTGTTAGCCTTGGAGACAAGATGGCATTTGATCAGTGTTGAACTTCAGACAGTCATTGCTTCAGACAAAACAGAATCTGACTCTATATTTTACTTCTAGCTTTTAGTTTAGTTCTATATTTTAGTTCTCAGCCTTTGTTCTAATGCTCTACCACTATCAATCTGCACCTGTGATGGCCTTGGAATTCTCAATGATGCAAACAAACCATCAATCACTATCAGCAAATGGAGTGTTGCTGGCAAAGCAAACAGTCTTGAGCACATTTTGTGTGTGTGTGTGTGTGTGTGTGTGTGTGTTTGACACAAATTTGTACAATGATTTGGGTATTACACTGGTATTACAATGTAAACGTGGTTTATGATTTATTAATTAAAATGGCTTAAAAAACATACTAAACAATGTTTTATTAAAAATGTAAAAATGCATAAAGTTTTCTGTTATTATACCTATGGAATGTCCTCATGATGGCAGGTGCACCAACACACACACATATATATACAGCTATGGAAAAAATTAAGAGACCACTTAACATTGATTTCTGAACTTGGAGTGGTCTCTTAATTTTTTCCAGAGCTGTATATATACACCAATCAGGCACAACATTATGACCACCTTCCTAATATTGTGTTGGTCTCCTTTTGCTGCCAAAACAGCCCTGACCCGTCGAGGCATGGACTCCACTAGACCCCTGAAGGTGTGTTGTGGTATCTGACACCAAGATGTTAACAGCAGATCCTTTAAGTCCTGTAAGTTGAAAGGTGGGGCCTCCATGGATCGCACTTGTTTGTTCAGCACATCCCACAGATGCTCGATTGGATTTAGATCTGGGGAATTTGGAGGCCAAGTCAACACCTCAAACTCATTGTTGTGCTCCTCAAACCATTCCTGAACCATTTTTGCTTTGTGGCAGGGCGCATTATCCTGCTGAAAGAGGCCACAGCCACCAGGGAATACCATTTCCATGAAACATGTACATGGTCTGCAACAATGCTTAGGTAGGTGGTACGTTTCAAAGTAACATCCACATGGATCCAAAGTTTCCCAGCAGGCTTGCCTTTTTCCCATAGTGCATCCTGGTGCCATGTGTTCCCCAGATAAGCGACGCACACGCACCCGGCCATCCACGTGATGTAAAAGAAAACATTATTCATCAGACCAGGCCACCTTCTTCCATTGCTCCGTGGTCCAGTTCTGATGCTCACATGCCCAATTGTAGGCGCTTTCGGCGGTGGACAGGGGTTAGCATGGGCACCCTGACTGGTCTGCTGCTATGCAGCCCCATACACAACAAACTGTGATGCACTGTGTATTCTGACACCTTTCTATCAGAACCAGCATTAACTTCTTGAGCAATTTGAGCAACAGTAGCTCATCTGTTGGATCAGACCACACCGGCCAGCCTTCACTCCCCACGTGCATCAGTGAGTCTTGGCCACCCATGACCCTGTCTCCGGTTCACCACTGTTCCTTCCTTGAACCACTTTTGATAGATACTGACCACTGCAGACCGGGAACACCCCACAAGAGCTGCAGTTTTGGAGATGCTCTGACCCAGTCATCTAGCCATCACAATTTGGCCCGAGTCAATCTCGCTCAAATCCTTACTCTTGCCCATTTTTCCTGCTTCTAACACATCAACATTGAGGACAAAATATTCACTTGCTGCCTAATATATCCCATCCACTAACAGGTGACGTGATGAAGAGATAATCAGTGTTATTTGCTTCACATGTCAGTGGTCATAATGTTATGCCTGATCGGTGTATGTCACATATATCACATATATCTATATCTACTTGACATCTACTTGATCACATATATCTATATCTACTTGACGACTTCATTACTATTCATTTTGGGCTGGTTGTGGTTGGACTTGGAAAAAGTACCTCCCTAATGGCAAAAACCTTCAAAGTGAAGGAAATGGTGTACTCTCCATTCTGTTGTTCACTATTTCACTGAAACTTTCAAAACAGGCAAATTATAGTTCCATCAGCAGCCTGCTTCTTCTTCCCTGAGCTTACGAGTAAACACAGAACAGAACACAGAAAGAACATTGTACTTAATCAATTTTTATTCAAAGCACAGGCTGCTTTTATGCAGAAAATGTTGTGCAACATACAGGTTTGGGCTCTAATGTGGCCTACAAATGATCAAGAATGTGTGTTATGTTAGGGTGACTGATGTACTGCCTACAAGCACTCGGCAAAAAGGTTTCATCACAGACACATCCATGCTGCTCAAACTCACACAGGCACAGATTCATGCCTGAAAGATCTCATTTCAAGTAGTAAATGAAAAAAAAAGAATATTTAAATGAGCAGTGAAGTAGTTTCCTGCAGACATCTATCAGTAAATACACTCTTAATGTTTCTGTCACTCAGCATTTAATAAATCTTTTATGAGCAACGGCCCACCAAACCTCATCAAGAACTCGTGGCATATGTTGCTTTCAAATTGACAGAATACAGAATATAAACATGAGGTTGTCTGCTCCCCTCATGTCAGTCAAAAAGTGAGATACGCTTGGCATGAAATGGTTGACATCAGACATCCTGAGCACCAATTACACTTGAATAAAGCATTTTGAATATTTTTCTTCCATCAAAGTGAACTAATTGCCTACATTTGGCTGTAAAAACCAAATAAAATTTTTGTAATGTCAATCATATTCTTTCTACAATAAAAATACACAATGCAAAGACAACAGGGTAACACTTTAGAATAATGGTACTCTGAACATGGTCATAAAATGCATCACTATGAGCAACTGTCTACCTTGTCACTCTGATCTGGCCCATTATTTTAAAGTGGGGGAAAAAAAGTTTTTAACTTTAAAATACTGGTCCATTATTCAAAAGTATTATTGAGAACAGATATTCGGCTATAAATATCAAATAACATTTTTCTAATGTTAATCATATTCTTTCAACAATAAAGAATACAAAGCAAAGAGGACAGATTTTCAATGCATTTTATTGAACACTGAGGTATTACCACACACAAAGGAGTATAAAACCCAGCAAAACTGAGAAATAGAAAAAATAAAAAAGACACTTCTTTCTTAAATAAATGAAATATGTGCTGTAACAAAACAAAATATGGGAAAGAAAAGAGGGGAAGGAAGTTTAAGTAACAGTTCATAAACAGTGTGCTGTCATTTTCAGTTGTGCCATTTAGGCAACATTGGCAATGTTCATATAGTCAACTATGAGAACTTATGGCATTGATTGAAAATATGCGTATTTTATTAAGTGGAGGTGAGGATGATCAAGCATTGGGAAGAATTAGCAGCCGGTACAAGCCGCAAAAGCACATATTTCACAGATGTCCACATTCACAGATGCTGAAACAGACAAAGCAATAACTCAAGTTAGTCAATGTAATTTAATATATTTATTACGCACAAATGAAAAAGTCAACCAGGACTCCTACCTAGTCTAGCAAGGGACATTGTTGCTCCTTTCTGCATGCACAGGGGCACAAACTCCTGTGGCAGGGTTGGATTGGAACATACAGAAAAGTAGCTCGTCTTGGCCAACCGGGGGTTTTGTGTTTGTGGTTTCTGTTGATCGGTCAACTGCTGGAAAACTTTCACAGAGTCCAATGAAAAGGAAAAATCACCTTCCTGCAGGAGGGTGAGTTTAGAAATAAACTAATGAGTTCAATGCATCAGGACTGGCAGCTGCAGTTAAACTTAATGCAATTTATATAAATGATTCTTTATAAATGACTCATATGGCTCAAAGGAGTCATGTGCAACAGTATACACGTAACAAAATGAGGTCAGATGCAAATAGTCTATAAATCATATGGAAATAAGTATAGAGGATAATTGGGATTAGTAAGAAGTTTTTAATAATAGAGAAGCAGTAATGAATGATAGCAATAAAAGCTTGAGCTTACCTGGACTTGCACAGCCTCACAGACCAGGCAAAGAGCCACAACGAGGAAAGCGACACACAGGACGGTCTTCATGCTGGCTGGTTCTTCTCGAGAATGGTTTAGTTTAGTATGTTTTTCAGCTGTTGTCAAGGAAATCTCTGCCTTTCTCCGCATTCTGTCTCCTCTTATAAAGGAAACGTCCCAGGATGAGCAACCTATCAGAACCTGTCATTGTTTCTTTGCTGTTAATGAATAAAGAGGATAAGTTTTACAATGTCGTAAAACAGAATTCATAAATGCTACGTGACCTCATCTGTAGTTGTGACATACACTTTTATGGGCCTTTTAGTTAGGCTTGCCTAGTGGCCTGTTCTTCATTCTCTAGTTAGGGTTAATTAATAACCAACCAATAAGCACACAATAGTGTCTTTGTGTTATGAGCAAGTTAAATCCAATGAGAATACCAATGCAAGAAAATATCAAAACAAAGCTACACCTTTCTTTTTGTTATTAGGTACTTTTTTCCCGATCACAGACTGAGACTAATGTTTAGTCATTGAGTACCCTTACTTCCCAAATATTACAATAAATATCTCATATCGCAAGAACAATGGTGGCTTGTACTCTTTTAAGGAAGTTTAAAAAGTGAAGACAATCTATATATAAAGTATGAATAAAATATAAAGTTTGAAAGAAGTATTTTTATGCAGTAAAAATGCATTAAATTGATTCAAAGTGACAGTAAAGACTTTAATATTGCTACAGAAAATGATTTCAAATAAATGCTGTTCTTTTGAACTTTATCAAAGAATCCTAAAAATGAATCAGTTTCCACAAAAATTCCACTGTTTTCAACATTGATAAGAAATTTAATGATGCTGAAAATTCAGCTTTGCCAATACAGAAATACATTTCTGTTTTAATATGTTTTAAAATGTAAGGTTATTGTAAATGTTGATAATATTACACTATTTTTACTGTATTTTTGATTAAATAAATGCAGCCTTGGTGATTATAAGAGACTTCTTTCTTCTTTCTGTTGAATGTAGCGCAATTTGTTGTCTAATGTTAAAACTAAGCCTTGACACAAAACCAGTTGTTAACAACTACTGTACAACAAAGCAGATCTGGTTTTTGAACAAGCATATTCTTGCCGCATGTCCTCTGGATAATGTTTGAACTAAAAAACAGAACTAAGGATAACTTCATTGTACAGTTATCACAAATCACAGTTGTGTAATGAAATCAATATGCTTTCAGGGAAGGAGAGGGAAGACCAAAAGAGCAGAACTCTTTTCCCGCCAGCATTTACTAAAAAATTTGCCAGCCAGCACCAGCATTTTTGATCATATTCAAATTTTTTTATGGCCCCCAGAATATTTTTTTTTGTTTGAATATGTAAACAGTCAATAACTTTTCTTATTTTTTTTTATCTACAGTTGAATGTGGGTAAGTTTTCGAACAAGAAAGAATTGTCAAATACTTCGCCAAGAGTGAACATAGAGTAGATTGAGTCCATCCACACCTCCAAAGTATGCACAGTCATATTACTCATTAGTCAGTTTTGATTTATATGGTATTGAATGTTTGGTGATCACATTTGCTTACTTGCTCCTTAATGGCATGAAAGCTAACAGAAAATCTCATCATTGGTCTGAAAAGAGTTACCGGTAATAATTATCATAATGAAAATAGTTTTTGTTTAGATATGTACAGGTATAAAGACACTTTGTTCAGTTAACTATGCTGACTCAATGAACATTTAAATGGATGTACAGACTGATGTCTGTCTGGTCTTGATAAACCCTTCAATCATTAATCAGAAAGTTTCTTCTTCAAAGTTTCATGATGTCTGTTCAAGCCGATATCCTCTCAAATGAATTATGAATAAGAACTTTCAGTTCAACTACATGAAATGTTTAGACAAACATTTAGAGTATCAAACCTGCAAAATCTGTTTTTATAATTGGTGTATATTTATAAAAAATCATTCATCCAAAGGCTTTCAATTTGAGACTGTGATGGCGCCCACACATGATGATGTAATTTCATTTCAACATTGCAACTGCTTATTGACCAAGCCTCTTTTGTTGTCATTATACGTGATGATTGGCATTGTAGACACGCTCACAGGTGACAAGACACTCCAACATGCTTGTAACACAACACACGAATCTCACGCTTATCAGGAACATATTGACGTGAGGCATGAAGAGGTAGAATCCAACACTCGTGTTTGTACAGAGGAAGCTTCCCATGCTTCAATTTGCCATTGCTTATCAGGGCACAGAGACAATGATCATTATGTATTGAGTTTACTTAATATTATCAATATTCTCCTCCTTGTGAAGGCGCGTTCTGTTTTAAAACTGCTTTATGACTTAATGGCCCCGTAACTGCTTTGACCTTTGCATCAGATGCGCCGTGAGCTGTGAGAAGAAATCAGGACAGTGGGAAACATAAATGTGCTCTAAATTGTAAGTCTCTTTGAACAAATATAAAAAAATACAGTGGACAGAAAATAATAGACTTAGAGAAAGTTTATAGAGCTCTATAAAATCTAAAAAATTTTAGGTTCAGTTTAATATTATTACGAATAATACAAATTAAAAAAAATATCTCCACTATAAATGTATTGCCTTATTTATAGAGATGCACCGATAATACATGTATCCGCTGATAGCCGATTATTCAGAATGATATCTACCAATACTGATACCGACAGTATGATTTTCTTATTAAACTCTCCCAAGTACACTGCATAAAATGCTGTTCTTACTTAGAGTTTTTGTCTTGTTTCTAGTCAAAATATCTTAAAGTTCTTAAATCAAGAAGCATTTTCTGGACAAGTAAAAAATATTTTCTTGTTTTTAGGAAAAAGAAGTCAAAATTAAGTGAGTTTTTCCTTAAAACAAGCAAAATAATCTGCCAATGGGGTAAGCAAAATAATCTTATTTCAAACTGAAAACAAGATTATTTATCTTATTTTTGGTTTGATATAAGATTATTTTGCTTACCCCATTGGCAGATTATTTTGCTTGTTTTAAGGAAAAACTCACTTAATTTTGACTTATTTTTCCTAAAAACAAGAAAATAATTTTTACTTGTCAAGAAAATGCTTCTTGATTTAAGAACTTTAAGATATTTTGACTAGAAACAAGACAAAAACTCTAAGTAAGAACAGCATTTTTTGCAGTGTATTGCTGTAAACTATACAGGCAAACCCCTCATTTGGTACATTACTATAATATTAGAAGTTAAAATGAACAAAAGAGCTATTATATTCAACTGCTATTTATTTTCAGATAATTATGGAGTGGGTGCTGGTGCACGACAGATTAGGGTTCACCATCTGCCCAGCGGAGGACATCACCAGCCCCACTCCAGCCCCAGAGCCCAGCCAGGCATCACCTCGCTGCACGGACATGATGCCAGAGCCCACCATAGACGGAGAGAGCATGCCGCGATGGATATGTCAGACAAGAGGACTGAGCCCACCATGGCCCTGGAGCCCGAGCCCCACAAATTGTCTGACCAGGTGTGTGAGCGGGCAACATCATGTGTCGCCGTGGGATAACGTGGTACGAGGGAATGGAGGAAGACCCCGCCCACACTCCCACCACTTACGGTGAACTTCTAAAATGTAGCATATTGTGTATTTCTGTTTCTAAATGCATCATTCATTGCAAATGTAAATGATTTTACATAAACTAATGTTAAACAAGTTGCAAATGGTCCATATAAGATGATGCAGATGAAAGGGATGAGCATGAAGACCATTTACAATGATTTTCAGTGAAGTTCATTTCTAATCTCATTTTATTGATCATGTGAGATGCCCTTTGGGGAACGGAAGTCCAAATAAGGGCTAAACATTTTTTGCTATGAAATTCATATGATTAAACTCTCACCTGTCTTCATGATGCTTGACTTCAGGCTTGTATGGGGGAGATCTTGTGCCAAATGTGCCAAAAGGCCTTTACGTGGAGGAGGTGAGGGACAGCTCACATAAACTGTAAATCAACAGCTTGGGAACAAATTCCACCTCTGAAAACAACACAAAGTCAAAACAGAATAGATTATCTTTAACAAGGGTGTACAAAGAAATTACATTTTACCTGTAATATAATACAAATATGTATGTGAAATAAAATATAATACAAATATGTGTAGCCAAATTAAATGTATTCGACTGGATATTTAAAGAAAACAAGTTTAGTTAAAATGACTGGAAAGATTATTTTAATGGTTTGTTAGCCTACAAAATATAATTTTATAATAGGAAAAGTTAGATTAATATTTGATGAAATATGAAATAAAATAATAACAATAAATAAATATGTACTTTGTCCTTTAGATGTGTAAATGAAATGATAAAGGCTACAACTTAGTAGTATATTTTTTATATTTTAATAATACATTTCTTTAATTTCAGTAGTACAAATTCAAATATAACTATGTATTAAGTATACATTAAGTACAGTAAAGAGGTACAATTAACCAAGAACTTTACCCTGCTCTTTGTTGTTACAATATGGTTCCAATAGATAATGGAGCCAATTGTAGGTAATAGGCTATAATGGAGATTGTAAAACAGGACAGATGAGAGAAAAAAAAATCCCCTTCAATCACTCAAATAGCTACTGTGAAAAACAGGCTTTTTTGGGGTCACAGATACTGTGAAATATAAATGATTTGGAATCTACATAAAAATGCATATTAGATCAGCAGTATTGTCCCAACTAGCCTATTTGTTTAAACATGCAACTTCATAGTGAAGATTGTTGCTGTTTTTAGAGCTCTTAGCATAAATATGTTATGCTATGCAGTTACTTTTATAAGATTATTATTTTCTTATTAATAATAAAGATTAATAATAATAATTTTCAATTATAGTTGTGGCCAAAAGTGATGTCTGGAGGGGATATTTGTTTGATTAAACCATCACAATATTATTTTATATATTATTATACAATATTATTTAATATTATTATATAAATATAATAATATTTTATAACAAAACACAAAACATTTTTAAGGTATTTATCTGACAACATTATGTGGCAAAAAGGCAAGCTACAGGTTTTATTTTACGTTGCAAAAGAAAAAAAATGCATATAAAATATAAAGCTCACAGGAAAAAGAATACACCAACTACAGTACAATTAATATTTTTTTGGTTCTCTCTTGTTTTCGCATTTGTTCATAATTTCTTTGCCTGGCCAAAAATTATGTCCGCATAATTTGGCATGTTTCATTGCATTAACACAAATAAAACTATTGACTCCAATCACAGCAATATGCATACAAAATCTTTAACAAATTTTTAATAATATTTGAATAAAGGGTGAAGATGTCAATTTTCCTAGGCCGGACATCACTTTTGGCCACTACTGTATATTTGCATTGTTATAATGTTAAGAGCTCACCTTTTTTATTTAAATATGTTTCTTGATTTTCACAATAGATTAAAAGAAATCTTAGCTGACCTGACAAGAATTGATTTAAAAAGACATTTTGCATTTGATTAAACATGTTGTCTTTTTATGTTTTGTTAACGATTTATTTTTCTACAGACGGATAATCAGATCTACACAGTCACAGAGCTTGTGAAATCTGTCACCTATCAGAGACGGGAAGTGGTGACAACATGCCCAGGATGGTGACTCACATCATGGACCATTAATTGAGCTCTTGTCCTCTTGATCTTTGCACCTGAAAAGGAAACATGGAACTTCAATTAATGCATGAGTCTGATTGATAAAGAAAGTCAATGCTCCCTAGAAATCAAAGCGCAACATGTAAGGAAATAAAAAGAAGATATATTTTTACCAAGATATATATATATATATATGTGTGTGTGTGTGTGTGTGTGTGTGTGACACTGATCTGAAGATGATTCAAAAATAAAACAGGATTTATTAAAGAACTCAGAATAGACAGGCAAATAACAATCCAAACAATGTGAGAAAGTGTGCTACGCACAAGCAATACTGGACAACTGAAAAGTAAACAAGGAGGAACTTAAATATACAGTGATAATGAACTACATGACAGGCAGCTGTGAGAATAATCAATGTCCATAGAAACTAATGAGTGGTAAGAAACAAAGACAAACACATGTGATAAATGAAAACAAACTAAAAGTTCATGAAAGCAAACTAACAGAGCATAACCGTGACAGCATATACAATATATACCCTAGCGAGAAAAAAAAACTATAACAAAATGTATTTAAAAAAACGTTTATTTCATACTAAGTATACTACAAATCCATAAACATATATACTGACATATCACTTGAGACTTACTAAAAGATAACTAAAGTGCATTAAGTACAAAATTTGTTGTTCCAGTTTAGCAGACTTTAAGTATATCAATTTAGTACACCAAAAGTACAGTTGCAGGGTATTAATATTAAGTACATACACATGTAAATGTATTTGTAGTATACTTAGCATGAATAAATGTATTTTAAATACATTTTTATATATTTATTTTTCATTAGGGTATATAGTTTAACATTTACATTTTACTTTAGCTTTCTATTTGTTACACAAAACTTACACTGGGATTTATTTAACATAGGCTACATACCAAACTTTCATGCTAACATTGTCATTTTAATGTAAGAGGATGTTATGTGGTTTATCTTCAACATTATATTAATGTGTTACACTGATTTGGCACCTAAACTTGTTGATATCTTTTGTTTTGGGATCTTTTTTCCTTGTTCAAATAGCCGGTCTGTAGCCATAAACAACATCAAACACAAGCAATTCTGTACTACTTTATGACTTGGGAGAAAAAATAATTTGAAACGTGAGAGATAATATATCAGTCAAATCAATGTCAGTGACTGTGTAATTGCATTGTTTTCTTTTAGCTCAAGAGGGAAACACCAATGAAGAAGAAGCTTTGTTTTTTTTTTTCTTTTTTTAATCAAGGCACAAACTGGCACATTTCCAT
Organism: Anabarilius grahami; assembly: GCA_003731715.1. Taxonomy (NCBI): domain Eukaryota; kingdom Metazoa; phylum Chordata; class Actinopteri; order Cypriniformes; family Xenocyprididae; genus Anabarilius; species Anabarilius grahami. Next base: position 1,945,223 of record RJVU01075544.1, read on the forward strand.
GACTAATATTACAGCCACATCTCTGTATAATTTAATGCTGTTAACATGCCCATGTTGACCATGATTGCAACGCTAATCAATTTTGTAGAGAAAAGGTCTAAAAAAATCTGTCTTAAGGAGTTGTTTTTCTGTTTATTGGATAAACGTCAAGATTTAAAATATTTGAAATGCATGAAATAATTTATGGAAAATGACCGATACTACAGTATAAAAAATATACCCATTTTTTATGTCAGTCATGACTGCACTTTAGCTGATCTATAAAAACTTTTCAAACATATCGGTGTGAAATGTTCTTCTCTTTTACAAGCGCAGATGCACGTCATGAGATTTAAAAGTAATCTAAATGCTGTTAGATGCTAATATGTTGCATGCTCTTTGTAGACTGTCAAGTTGATGAATTGCTAATTCTCTACATGTGGGAGAACTTTTCTTATCATTCATCATGTCCTCACTGTGTTGTCAAACTGAAGCCATAAAAGAGACAATCACCTGTGAGTGGGGTTATGGTAGATCACACATTAAAGCTGGTGGTCACATACATATGCCAAATTATGATTAACAGCGGGAGCTACAAAACAGATTTGCACCTGTAAACCTCTTGCAATAAACACTAAAAAGGTTTGAGTTTTATTTCAGGTCACA
>RJVU01075544.1:1956067-1995016 GCA_003731715.1 Anabarilius grahami
CAGACACTGTCATGAGGAGGAACACATCTTAATGATCCTCTTCCCCAGCAGAGTTTATCTCCTGTTCCATAACCAGAGCCTGCTCAGGGCCTACCACTGAGGACAGGAACCCCCAAGTGCAGGACCCATTGAGATATATTGGCAGTCTTTCATGCTGTCAAAAATCTACTAAGGGAACCAGTCTCTCGAGACTGGCCTCCGGAGTTTCTGAGTAGCCAGTTCGGTGCCCTGAAGCTGATGACAGGCAGGGAACAACCAAAACTAGAACTCGCTGGAGACCGCTGCGCCCCGAAGCACACGAGGTGGCGGGGTCGGCAGAACGGCTCCCTCATGGCCCTGAAGGAAAATGAGCACCGTATAGGGAGGTGTTAACCACTTTCCCTCTGAGGCCAAGAGAGCTAGCCTCTCGAGACTGGTCTCTGGTATTACTCAGGCGACCAATTTGGTGCCCTGAAGCGGCGAACCGGCAGGGAACAGCCAAATTGATTGCTTTGAGACCCTCCGTAGAGGGGGCGAGCATCCCAGTGCGGCTACGTTTCCAGGCAGACACTGAGATATAGGCTCACTGGAGACCACTGCGTCCCGAAGCACACAAGGTGGCAGGATTGGCAGAATGGCCCCCTGAGGGCACCGAAAGGAACTGAGCATCGTGTCATGAGGTGTTGAACACTTCCCCCCGGAGGGGACTGCCCTCACGCAGCCTTTTTGAAGATAATGACGGTCCTCAGATCCATCTTACCCCGAAAAGACTTCGTACTAAGAGAACCAGCCTCTCGAGACTGGGCTCTGACATAACTTGAGTAGCCAATTCGGTGCCCTGAAACGGGAGACCGGCAGGGAACTAGAACTCGCTGGGGACCTCTGCGCCCCAAAGCACCGAGGTGGCGGGGTTGGCAGAAATGCCCCCTGAGGGCACTGAAGGGAGATGGGCACCGTGAAGTGAGGTGTAACCCATTTACCCCGGAGGGGATGCCCACAGAGGTCTGACACCACTGATGTCAGAACCTCTTCACCGAAGCCTTCTTCACGATAACGACGATCCTCAGATTCGTCTTACCCAGAGGAGACTTCAGCTTATAGCGCCAAAGGGAGATGGGCACCGTATGATGAGGTGTTATCCATTTCCCCCCGGGAATTCACCGTTCCTCAGAATTAAAATGCAGCCAAATCAACCAGACAAGTAAACACGGTCTTGACTAAAGGCAGAAATACTGAGTAAAACAGGCATCTGATTTCACCAAAATCAGATGAGTAATTGTCATTTAATTTCTCAAAATTAAATGCAGCCAAATATCAACCAGACAAGTAAAAACGGTCTGGATGAGAGGCTGAATATAGTGTATTAATACATACATCTGATTCCCCCAAACAGATGAGTAATTGTCATTTAATTCCTCAGAATTGAATGTAGCCAAAATCAAACAGACAAGTAAAAACGGTCTAGATGAAAGGCTGAATATAGTGTATTAATACAGATGTCTAACTTCTGAAAAGTATTTATCATTTAATTTCAAAAAAATTAAATGCAGCCATATCAACCAGACAAGTAAAAAACGGTCAGATAGGCTGGATATAGTATTCTCATACAGACACAAACTTTTCAAAGCAGACAAATTTTTATTTAATTCTCAAATTAAATGCAGCCAGTAAACAAACACACAAGAATACATGCTGAATGTCCTAGCCGAAATATTAGACACAAAGAATTGTAGCTCGTAATAGTTTGCAAGCAATCATAGGGACAAGAGAGAAAGGGAAACTCCCGTCTGCTCGGTTCCCTCCGAAAGTATAAATAATTTTATAAATTACAGGCACGTAATCTACGCGCTGCCTCGGCAAATGCGAGATCCGAGCCCTTGATATTATTGCAGACCAGAAATCTGCGCGCTGCCTCGGCAAACGCGAGATCCGAGCCATTGATCTTTATTGCAGACCGTAATCCACGCGCTGCCTCGGCAAACGCGAGATCTGAGCCTTGCATTAGACTTTTATTCCCTCGAGAATAAAGCCAACGGGAGCGGAGCTAAAAAAAACTCCTGATAGTGCATGCTTTTCTTACACTTCGGGACATTTTTATGAATGCTTTTAATTCTGTCAGCCCAAAAGAGAGCTGACGTGCACACATGCTCCACTCCCAAACAAACAACACATAAATCACGTGTATCCCCAGCGTGTGCAGGGAGGAACACATGATTCAAACTGCTGTTTGCTCGCCATTATACTTCTGTCTAGATAAATTTAAGCTTGTGGACAAACAACAATAAATAGACAGAGACAATATCACATAGAGCGCTTGCTGAAGGCACAGAAGCTGACATTGTTTGGTCTGGGTTTGCTTTATAGTTTCCTGGTCATGACGTCACCCACCTTCCGTCACGCCATTGGACTGATTTCATAGGTGCTTCACGACGCAATTACGCAGAGCGTTCCCACAGCGTCATTCTCGACGCAACGCGAGTTCCCTTGAAAGGGAACTAGAAGTTGAGCCAAACAAAGCTACAGGAAAATTAACTGGCACAGAAAACATGTCCTCCACCCTCTGGAAACATGGGACCACAGTTATAGAAGTTATAAAAACGACGTCCAAAATAAGTCTAAATTGGATGTTGAAAAGACGTCCACAAACGACCACATTTGGACAATAAATAGCCCTTACATGGAGGTCCCACGGACGTCAACATTAGACGTGTGGAAGACGTCTGGCGTTACAAAACAACCCTTTCATTGGACCGAATTTGGACGTCCAAAAATTACATGAAAAAGACGTCACTCCGACGTCACATTGCGCAGCGGGTTGCTTCTGTTCATTTGGTGGGTATTAATCTATCAAATAAATTTGACTTGACAGATACATTTTAATATAGGCTATGTGTGCATTTCTGTGCATAGAATAGCAATGATAAACAAATTAACATGGATATAGACATCAGTGGCGGCTACTGGTCTGTCAGAGAGGGGAAGCTCATTTTCGGCCAACATAATAAAATTGTCTATTTATTTAAAAGTAAATTCTGCCCTACGTTCCTTTTCAAGAAAATGGTCTGTGACCCTGTCGTACCAACTAGGAGTCTTTTCAAGTAAAAAAATATTAAACTCTGTAAAACTGAAACAAGGAATGTGGTGTATAATTGTGTGAAATGTATGATGAAAATCAAGCAATTTCGCCAAGCAAATATCAAAGAAATAGGTTGCAGCAATTTTTATTTCGACTGAACTTGAGAAATCCGCGATGGGACTGAGCGCGAATAGCTTCAGTGATTCCTTATAGTACAGAATCGCTGTCAGTCAAAAGGAGATGCAGTCTTTCGACAGACCCTCCAATCATCACGCAGAAGCTCGGAGTCCGGGCCAGCCCACTCCCCATTCACCCCCAGAGACGCTGAGCGTCCGTGGGCGGGACATAATCGCAGCGTTTATCCAATGACCGTCTAGTTTCGAAGCGCTGAAAAAAACCGTTCAAAGCAGCCCCATTGAAGTCAATGGACGCTGGGCTTCAATAGGGAAATGCACTGTGACGCTGCGGGAATGTATGAGAAGGAAATCGAGTCAGCCGACCTGCTATATGTAACTGATTCTGAACGAACTCGTCTTTGAGATGAACGTTTTCTAACGCATTTTTAGTCAATAAAATGTTAATACAATAGTACATATTTGACCATTAATTTTGTGACATTATAAGGGAAGCCGAGCTTCCCTTGCAGTCTTAAAGAAATCGTCCCTGATAGACATACAATTCAATCTCTTTCTCTCAGCGCTCATTGCATTTCATTCTTCGACATATACTCTGCCTTCTTTTGGCAGATTCTATACACGACGCGTCAAAAGATAATAGAACCCATTATAATCAGTGTTATTGTCTACACTGGGTGCGGCGCGACGCGACAAATTCCCCACAGTAAACGGATTCCCCGTTCTATTTCTGACGCAGTCCTAGTGCTTTGCAACGGTCGTTCTGTCACGTTCAGTGTAGACAGTTTAAAAAGTCGCGTCTGGTGTAGACACGGTGCAAAAAAGATAGTTCTTTAAAGGTTCTTTACACGCACAGTTCTATTTAGAACTGTATGGTCCTGAACTATGCTGAAATGGTTCTTTGTATTTAGGGTTCTTTTTTCCCGCCTTTTTGTTTTTCAAATCTGTAACTGTCAAAGCCACCTCATTACTGATTTTCTGGAGCTCATTCATCCAATTACATAGACTGTCATCACACTCTCAACAGGTAAATGATTTCTTTTTTAAAATGTCTATAATTAGCTTTCAAATTGTAACTGGTTTCCAACCAATTATGTCTTTTTTTTATATGAACTACCAACCTCATAATAGTCCAAAGAGCTCAACATATCCAATCTGTGTGGTTTTCAGTGTGCAGAGCAACACAAGTGTGTGTCTGATGTTTTGCTGTACATTGAATACAAACAGTGTTGTCAACCAAATCGAGAGCACTCTATTCCTGCAGTTCAAAGAGATATTTTCTACTGACTTTCTCATCATAAAGGGCTTTCTGAAGATGTCCTTTAATCTCTATTACATCTTTTATCGCCATTGTGCATACATATTCTTACTATCAAAGTATGATCAAAATAGCAAATAATGTCCCTAAACATATAGGCCAATTTAAATACACTCACCCACATATAGTAAAAACACACCATGTAAAAAACAACAGAACTGTCATTTAAGATCTCAAAAAGAGCATGTCTGCTTGAATGCAGCTGAAGTGAATTCAAGAAAGTTCTGAATTAGTTTGACCAAAAGGTGTGAGTATGGTTGACTGAATACCGCATAGCACATCCTGTTCGGAGCCTAGAGGCATATCAAAGAGAAAAAAGGTGGCTAGTACATCCGTTAGATTTATCGAAAGCATTTTTGAGCAAAAGAAAGCACTTAGAATCATCACGGCAAATTAAGGTTTTTCATAGCAGTCTAAAATGATGGATTTTCCATTAGAAAAAATTGGGGCATGTTCTGATGGTAACAGAAGAATCTTGGAATCCACTTTAAACACACACACACACACACACACACACACACACACACACACGTTTGTTATAGTGAGGATGTCATTTTAAAAAAAGCATTTCAAATTATTTATAAACTGCTATCCTCATGGGGACCAAAAGAATGTCCCCACAAGGTAAAATATTTCTGGTATTGCATTCTTGTTGTGGACAAACACACACACATGCTTGTACGGGGACTCTCCATAGACGTAATGGTTTTTATACTGTACAAACTGTATATTATAAAATGGATAGTTCCGGCCCTTGATTCTGATTGGTTGAGCCGCGTTTGAAGCCGTTGTAAAATTCCCGAAAACATACAGCTGACCGCATTACATAAAGTATCGCTGCGCCACTGAGTTTGTAGGCTATGTTGCTGCGTCTGTCTTAGAAATCTCTCTTAGCAACATAAACAAATGTTTGTTCTTTATTGATTTTGTTCATTGAAGCTTACTGCATTATGTAGAAGTGTATTGTGAGTGAGATATCAAGTGACTGAGTGTGTTACCTGCATTAAGATTTGGCATTTTCCTTTAGGCCAGTCCTATGTTCACAATAAAAAAATCTGTTTGAATGTCTGCTGCGATCTTGTCCTTTTAACATCTAAAGGGGTTTCTCGTGCCCTGCTGACACTGACAGCGCTAGTCAAAGCATTTGTCATTTGCGTCTTGTTCACAATAAGTTTCAATATAAAAGTCTTTGCGACTGAGCGACTCGCTCATAAAGACAATATTTCCCGCTATCTAATGGCATAGTAAATGTAACTTCTGTTGCTGTTCATGGTCAGGGACTATTTTTTCCAGCGGAAGGAAGGCTTTTAATGATTTTATTTCATGAAAGTTGCATTGATACATTTTTTGAATTAAAAAAAAAACAACGTTTGGTATGATTTTTAAGCCATTTGGTTTACGAGAATACAGGAAGTGTCCTCATAAACCATGTTTATGTTGTAATACCCATGCCATTATGCGCATTTGTGTCCTCATAAGCATGTAGCCTATACAAGAACACACACACACACACACCGTTTCAGCCCACATCGGTTTAAACAACAGCACTCTTTTTCCTCAACATTAATTTACACAGTTTAGAGACAACTTCTAAACGACATAGAACACACATAACCCTTTTGAAAAAAAACAGCATATGCTGGTTATGTTTTGAAGCATGGAAGCTGGTTTGTGCTGGTCCTTAGCTGGTAATGAGCTGGTTTTAGCTAGTCAAGTGCTGGTGGTCTTGAGCTGGAGCTAGTTGCTTAGGACCAGCACTTAACTTAACTCATGACCAGCTGAGGACCAGCACAAACCAGCTTCCATGCTTCAAAACATACCTAACCAGCATCTGCTGTTTTTTTCAACAGGGAAGGGAATATTATATAAACGTACAAGACACATAACTTAGAAAACTTAGTTACAGACGTTTAAACAAAATGTTACACTCTCCTACTGACTTAAGCCTGCATTTAAAATATTGAGTTGATATTGGATACACGGATGCGCACACAACTATACATTATCAGTTGCCTCCTTCCCTTCTTGTCCACTGAATCCACTTTAAAACGAGTCAGACATAAACAATCAAAGGCAAAATCTGTTTTCCGATAAAACCCCTGACAGAAACAACCACTGAGAAGGATGAAAGCGCGGCAGCCGGCAGCCCGGTCATCTCATTGGATGTTTGGTTGCGACCTCACCGCAAAGATCCATCATCCGAGCAACTCAGTCAAGGCAGAGGCAGTAATGGCTGTAAAAGACACCTGTTGTGGCTGAACGATTTTACAAACAAGTGATTATTTACAGCGATTGTTTTACCAGTGATTTCTGTTCATCATGAAGTTAAAGACCAGTCTGGATGCGGTGCGCGTGCACTGAGGACGCTGGAAAGGTGCGTGTCTCTCTGTGTTTCTTCACTTGACAACACTGATTGCTTAAATTAAGTATTTCTTGAAGTAACATTTATATAAATTAAATTTTTTTACATTGCTAGTGTTATCGGCTCAGTATTATGATCATTCAGTCGTTTTGATTTCATGTTGCTGCTTTTTTACGCGTCGTGCATCATTTAAAGGGAGTGTGTGGACTGATCTTTTTTTTAAGTTTAATCATTAATAATGACATTCAGAGACATCTCAGATAAAATAATGAAAGGGCTATAAGAATGTATTCACTACCTCTGTGTTTCCACATAATAGGCTATGCGTTTCCATGGATTTACATTTGAAGTGAGTTCAGCAAAATCGGGACATCAGGTAGAACGGGACAAATAAGTGTTATGACACCTTTAAAACTGTTTAGATATTATTAAGATAATTAATCATTATATTATTATGGGCTAATATGAACATACAAGGTTAGAGTTATTGTAACCTACTGTATGTTACTGTTACCCTTCTGGTTTTACATGTTTTTTCTAACTGGACCAAGCTAGTCATTCTGGTCAATAGCTAGTCCAAGATAGAAGATCTAGATGACCTGGTTTATCTTGACCAAGCTGGTTAGAGCTAGAAGAGAACCTTGGACTGGTAATCAAACAGCTAGTATGTTCTACAAATCTACACACCCCTGTTAAAACAGCTTTGTGATGTAAAAAATGAAACAAAGATATATCAGAACTTTTGCACCTTTAATGTAAAAAATTATAACCTCTGCAACGCCACTGAAAAGTGACACATTTGAGAGAAAAGAGTTAAAAATAAAAAATTAAAATTAAAACTAAAAGTGTGCAGTGCACACCCTTTTATAGCTGGGTAAGTGGCTATGTTCAGGGTGGTGTCTGAAAGCTTAAAAATGCTGCCTTCGGAGGAAGGTATGAAGGCATGTCCGAATCCAATGCCAGCTTCACTTTCTGTCTCCTGAGATACATTCATCTGATCGATTTATGAAGGCAGCATAGATGTATCCTTCACTGCCTTTGATATCCCACAATCCTGTGCTTTCCATTCTGTGACAGATGAGCTAAATAATAAAGATGGCATCTGAAATTTGTGGTTGGTGTTGGTCAGTTTGTGTAAATGTATGTTTTTGACCAACATTACTATAGTACCTATAGTATCACCAAAGCTCGCTCTATTTTGCTGTAGTTCATTAACCGTTATGCTGCCTCAGAAGTATGTCTGAAATCAGTTTTGTGAAGTAACTTCGTGCGCAAACGCTGCCTACAAAGTCATTGCCTGATAAGGCGGCGAGGTAACAAGTCAGCTGCACGTTTTCGGATGCAGCCCAGGATTAATCAGTCTGATAAATATAGTCTGATAAGACCAAAATTGAACATTTCGGACAAAATTGTAAAAGGTGTGTTTGGCCCAAAACAACAGCACATCAGCAAAAGAACACCATGCCCACAGTGAAGCATGGTGGTGGCTTTAGTGAAGGTGGAGGGAATCATGAATAGCTCCAAGTATCAGTCAATTTTGGAAAAGAACGTTCTGGCGTCTGCTGAAAATGAAGAGAACTTTCAACTTTCAGCTTCTAAATCAACAAAAGAATAGAAAAGATGAATGGCCTAGCCAGAGCCCAGACCTGAATCCTATAGAAAATCTGTGAGGGGACCTGAAGAGGGCTGTGCACAAGAGATGTCCTTGCAATTTGACAGATCTGGAACATTTTTGCAAAGAAGAATGGCAATGTATTCCCAAATCAAGATGTGTCAAGCTGATAGACTCCTATCCAAACCAACGCTATCTCACGACCAATTTGTATGTATTTTACAAGGTGGCTAATTCGTAAGAATTCATATGACCTCACTCGTACGACCTCACTCAAGCAATTTGTCTAAACCCCAGTGACGGGTAATTTTAGGGGCAGGTCATTTGTACGAATTCATACAAATTAGCCATCTCGTAAAATACATACGGATTGCCGTGTGATCGGGTTGACCCGAACAGATGCAGTGGTGTGATAAAATCAAATTGTGCTTAACCCCTTAAGTGCTTAAGTATTAGTTCAGGGGTGTGCACACTTATGCAGTTAGTTATTCCAAGTTTTTTTCTCTCTCTGAAATGTGTCACTTTAGTTTTAGTGCATTGTATAAATTTTATATTAAAGGTGAAGTTATGTTATGATTTACCTTTGTTTCATTTTTTTACATTTATGTTTTAACAGGGGTGTGTAGACATTTCATATCCAGTGTGTGTGTGTGTGTGTGTATATATATATATATATATATGTGTGTGTGTGTAGCAATGTTTCAAGTGTGAAAATATAGCAAAAGTAACACAGAAACTGAAACTAGACTTATGACAATGTCCCTGAAACAATCAGGCCTCCACTTTAAGCTTTAATTTCTGTCCTTTAATTTTAAAGCTTTTAATTAAGAGTGATTTTTTGCTAAGAAAAGAACAGGAGAAATGCCAAGCAAGTGTTTTAGAGCTGGTAAAAGCTGTGAGAAGAGTGCCTGTTTCATCTCAAACAGTGGGACGCAATGTGCAGTAGTGAAATGCATTTTTGTCCTTGTCCACACAGGAACTGCAGCCAAAGCACAAGAAACTCATTTAAGTCTTTTCCAAGGCCAATATTAACAAAATATAGACTTCTGGTAATCCATACGCTGACTCATGAGACCAAATCAATTATTTTGAATCTAACAGCATATTGCAATGCAAGGGGGAGGAGTACAGTGAGAAGTGTCTGGTGCCCACAGTGAAGGTCGGTGGTAGTGACATTCTTATATCCACCTTATTTTTCAGGTAAAAGTGGGCTCAGCCATTTGTAAATTAAATGTGTCTGGCTTCTGGTGTCATTCGCTTCCAGTTATTTTTAGCTGTACGGAACAGCTCGTTATGCTGCTTGATATTGCAAACTGGTATTTCTTACCATATTATTTTAATGTATTGTCTTAATTATAAACACGCTAAATCTGCTAAATCCCAGTGTCAGGCCATTCAGAAATAACGGTTCATTGCCACTTACGCTAAATGCCACTTCCCTTTGTCAGCAAAAGCCTCTAAGTCCACAGAAGAACAAATCGAAAGATTGTGATTTCAAGATGAATGTTGATGTGCGGATGAGCCGGCTTTCAATTGCCGAGCTGCAAGTTTTTATCATGTTTTGTCCATCGTTACAAAACATAACAGTGTTTCTTTTACTGCTGTAAAACTGACAGAAATGGACGATGTCAGAGGTTTTTGCAAAAAAACCACAAAAAAAAACACACATGGACTGGTATTGCAGCACAATTTATTAAGTACCAATGAATTGACTAAAGTAACATTTTTGAAAATAAGGCATTTCAATAGGCTGACTGACTAATAACCTTTTAATTGCCATTAAAGTGAAATTACTGAACCTAAACATAGGAGCCTGGTAAAAAAATCTCATTTAAATGAAAACATGTCAGACGTTAAAGAAATTAACCTTTTTATATAAATATAGTATTCTATACACTGTTGCTATGAAGCAATGTAAACAATGTATTAAACTATACAGTTACATTTAATGGAAAAAATGTTCATGGTAAAGCTAACATCCGGAAGAGCAAAAAATAAAAGAATAATCGGTCATTTGGTGCCAGGAAAAGGCACACTGTGTTTAATTGTTCGGGATTATTCAAATAAGTTTGGACTTGAGGAAATAACAATAATTATAATAATAATAAAAAAAAGTATTTCTGTTGAACATACTGCTTGCTACCTCAACCTATATATTTCCAGTCTGCATTTATTGTGCAAATCTGTTTGACACAGGTCTCTATCAATCATGCTGAAGGTGCAATCTAAGAGGTAGCAGTTTACATAGACTTCAAGAAGGGCTCTTTTAACCTCATTTAATAATTTCACCCTTAGATTCCCATGATGGCTCTGACCTGCCTTTGCGAGTCTATGAATGGATCAGATCAGGCTTATGTGTTCTGCAACAGCTCTACATTCAACTTTACTGGCGACGAGAGTGGGCGCTGTCACCTTCAGACCGTAGATGAAGTTCTGTTTAGTCTTCTGGGCCCTAGACGATCTCCTTTCTTCTTCCCCGTAACCTTTACGTACATCCCCATCTTCATCACAGGGGTCTTGGGAAACCTCCTCACTTGCACTGTGATCACTAAAGACAGGAAGATGCAGACACCCAGCAACCTATATCTCTTTAGCCTGGCCATCTCAGACCTGCTGGTGCTACTCTTTGGGATGCCGCTGGAAATCTACGAGCTGTGGCAGAACTACCCTTTCCCCTTTGGCGAAGGCATCTGCTGCTTCAAGATCTTCTTATTTGAGACAGTTTGTTTTGCTTCTGTGCTCAACGTTACAGTGCTGAGCGTGGAGCGCTACATAGCTGTTATTCACCCGCTCAAAACCCGCTACGCCATAACCAACAAGCACGCTCAAAGGGTCATCGCCAGTGTTTGGGCTCTGTCCCTGCTCTGTGCCATCCCAAACACCTCACTTCATGGCCTGCAGTACCAGTACCTGCCAGAGAGGGTACTGGAGTCAGCTACCTGCAACCTGCTCAAGCCCAAATGGATGTACAACTTGGTGATCCAGGTCACCACTGTGCTCTTTTACTTTGTCCCCATGATGATGATCAGTGTGCTGTATCTGATGATTGGTCTGACACTGGGCAGGGGACAGAAGCAGAGGAAGGACAAGCAGGGCAACCACAGCAATGGCAGCTGGAAAATCCATCTGGACAGTAGACTGAAAAGGCAGGTCATCAAGATGCACTGTGAGTGATTGCCTGATATTTACAGTAAAAACATTAAATTACAACACTGTACAATGCAGTTGAAGAAAATGCAGTTTTCTATTATAGACAGTATCAAACAGAAGTGAGTACACCCCTCACATTTTTGTAAATATTTTATTATATCTTTTCATGTGACAACACTGAAGAAATGACACTTTGCTACAATGTTAAGTAGTGAGTGTACAGCTTGTATAACAGTGTAAATTTGCTGTCCCCTCAAAATAACTCAACACACAGCCATTAATGTCTAAACCGCTGGCCACAAAAGTGAGTACACCCCTAAGTGAAAATGATCAAATTGGGCCCAATTAGCCATTTTTTCTCCCCGGTGTCATGTGACTCGTTAAGTGTTACAAGGTCTCAGGTGTGAATGGGGAGCAGGTGTGTTAATTTTGGTGTTATCGCTCTCACTCTTTCATACTGGTCACTGGAAGTTCAACATGGCACCTCATGGCAAAGAACTCTCTGAGGATCTGAAAAAAAGAATTGTTGCTCTACATAAAGATGGCATAGGCTATAAGAAGATTGCCAAGACCCTGAAACTGAGCTGCAAGAGGTTTAAGTCAGTGCTGAAAAATAATGGTGGCCACACAAAATATTGACACCTTGGTCCCAATTTGGACATTTTCACTTAGGAGTGTACTCACTTTTGTGGCCAACGGTTTAGACATTAATGGTTGTGTGTTGAGTTATTTTGAGGGGACAGCAAATTACATTGTTATACAAGCTGTACACTCACTACTTTACATTGTGGCAAAAAGTCATTTCTTCAGTGTTGTCACATGAAAAGAAATAATAAAATATTTACAAAAAATGTGAGGGGTGTACTCACTTCTGTGAGATACTGTATGCACATACTTTGTCATTTCCAATTAAAGTCTTATTTTCTTTTGTTTACTTTTGCACAAATCCAAATTAGTAGCATCCCTAATCCACTGGCATGGCCAGTCCAAATCCCACTGTAAAGCCTCATTTAGATGCCTGAAAACATCCATCTGGACGGTCTTAATTTTTGGAGCGGTAAAATCTCTAGCCAAACAATTGTTTAAAGCCAAAAAAAAAATAAAAATCAAATGGCCACACAATGTTTCATATCTTCTGTATGCCTTTCTTTAATCTCCATGATGCTATTCTAAGAGCTTCTTCTTAGCAGATGTTATCGTCATATAGTGACTCTCAAAGTAATGTGAACCGACATAAGGGATCTAGACGCAAGACTCAATTGTCTATACAATTACACTGTAATGGCACAAATTACTCACCATTAATGCTATTCACTTATAGACTCATATAAGCTAAAAGCTCATTCTAGGGTTTATTGTGTGTTTGAAAGATGCTTAAAGGGATAGTTCACCCAAAACGTCTCGGTTACAAAGGTAACCCTCGTTCCCTGAAGGAGTGAACGGAGACATTCGTCGGACAGACCGACTGAATGGGAACTGAAAATACTGTCATCATTTACTCTCCCTCAAGTTGTTCCAAACCTGTATGAATTTATTTCTTCTGCTGAACACAAAAGAATGTATTTTGAAGAATATGGAATGTAAATGGAAAAAATTACTATGGAAGTCAATGGGGCCCATCAACTGTTTGGCTACTGACATTCTTCAAAAGTTTAGTGAATTTTCAAAAATAAGATTTTTCTGAAATCGGATTGGATTAATTCTGATTGACAAAAAATAGTGCATGTAAACATACCTATTCTGAAACGCAACAGCACGCAAAGTCACCTTAGGTTGCTAAACTAATAAGCTCGCGTAAAGTATGTTTCTAGGCTAAACAAATATCTGACTGCAACTGACCAATCAGAATGAAGTATTCTAGAGAGGGACTGAGATGCCAGTGGAGGTCTGGGAATGATGCCTAGAGAGTAGTCTTTGGGTCTGAGGGCTTACTTTCACAGTTGATTGTAACTTTGATTTACTTGATTTCTTCTCTCTCCTCCTATAGTTGTGGTGGTATTAGTGTTTGCCATCTGCTGGGCTCCATTCCACATTGACCGACTCTTGTGGAGCTTCATCACGAGTTGGACGGATTACATGCATAACATTTTTGAATATGTGCACATAATCTCGGGTGTGCTCTTCTACCTCAGCTCCGCCGTTAACCCCATCATCTACAACCTGCTCTCCAGCCGTTTCCGAGAACGGTTTAAAGTGCTGATATGCAGTCGCCTGTCGACAAACTGTTCTCGTAATGACTCCACACCTTTCTATGTAATTCCCAAAGACCCCCCCACTGATCTCCAAGAGCAGGAGCGCGGGCGGCCCACTTCCTTTTGTCATCATCACCAGCGGGTGGGGACGGGGGAATGAATGCTTTCATCTGAGAAAACATGTTCTGTGATCAAATATAGGCATCTTTGGTAACCCTCACTAAAAATAGAAAAAGATGATGATGTGAAACATGTCAATTACAATACTGTAACTAATAAGTAATTCCTTAAAACCACATGTAAATGGACATACTGGGTTTGGACTGATATGGACTAAAAATGAAAAATCTGAAAAAGAAAAAAAAAACGCTGTACAATTTTGCAGAAATGCCATTTATCAAGTAATTCATGGTCAATATTACAGTTCTTGTGAACATTAGTAAAAAAACGGGAGATAACAAGGTAATTGATTCCTAAAAGACAAAATCGCTGCTATGCATCTGTTTAGAGATGAAAAAGGACATCTCTGTATCAAATGTACTTTATAATTCAGATTGTGTGAAAGCATAAATATTCCTGTTTCTTTATTCAAAGCTTTTTCATTCAAATTAGGCTTTATGCATTTAGATGATCTGTTTATGTAGATCATATCGACGTTATGCTTCAGAGAAAAAAGCGTGCAGCCATCTTTTGAAATTTGTGTTTAAACTTCCGTTTTTGCGGTAGCTCTGTATATTTACATCGCTGTCGAAGAGTTTAGCTGGTGAAGTGGATTTACTTATTGTAGAGGTAACAAAAGTTATCATTAGCATTGTAATGTTTGAAGCGGATGTCATAACAAATGTCAGTAGACCGGGAAGATTTTAAAAGGCGCGGTTCATTCATAAATCCGTAAGATCTTACCTTCATGCTGTGGAAATATAAACCGGAAGACAGAACACAACGAGCGCAGTGCTTAAAAGGGGCGGGGCTAAGGTATTATAGACATCTATCTATCTATATATCTATCTATCTGTCTATGTGCATGTGGATGGACATCTGTCCTGCACATCTTAAAAAAAGAAACTGTTCTATAAAATGTCATATTATGGACAGTGTCCGTTCCAAACGAGTGCTGTCAGTCTTGCTGGGAATGAGTTTTTTGGGGTTTTTTGTGTGTGTGTGTGTCATGGGGACATGAACAAAAGGAAACATGCACAATGTTCCCTGGATCCATTTTCCTCCAGCAGAGAAGAAGTAGCATACTTGTGTCAGAGGGGAGTCATCAAAAATACACAGTGAAAGAAGAACAATAAGAGCTGCATGGCACCTTTACTCTTTTTAGACTATTATGGAAAAGTGTGTATTTTATGTTTCAGTTAACTGCAGGTGCTTGTCAGAATGCTGTGTGCAGGGATTCTGGCTTAAATACTGCAATTATGCAGTTTTATTGTCGTTTAGAAATGTTTGTGCCAAAAGTGCTTCATTAGAATTATATCATGATATCATGAGAGAATATTTTTTGTATCTGTGGATTGTAACTCTTAAATACATTGGAGAACTGTGTCTTTACTTTCAAATGAAGCAAATATTGCTCATTATTACTTGTTTCTTTCCTATTTTAGTGAACTTTCCTGCTGACAGTTTAATCTAGCAGTTTCATCTTGCTGTGACATATATGAGAGATGAATGTGTAACTGTCTCAGGGGGAGATTTTGCTACCTGTAATTTATGGAACATGAGAGTGAGAGAGAGAGAAAGAGAGAGAAGAAATATGACTAGGCTTAACACCAAATTCATATATGATACAAAAATCATTTGCAAGTATAGACATAAATGAGTTTTGCACACTCTTTAAAAAAGAGGATAAATTATTCAAAACCGTCTGTTTTACTCCATGCCACAAAATTAGGTTTTAATTGCAGAAACCCAGGGTTTATTTTGGTATGTTAAGAATTATGTATTAATCAGATTTTTTCTTGTTTTGTGTTTGTAAATAAATTGTATTCAATTGCCACTGTATAAACTATAGATCAAGCAAAAAATTGATTAAAAAAAACACATTTGCATTCTCCTAATTCCACTCTTATTTCTCATAATGTGAATATGTGTATATAGTATTATTATAATATTATTCAGAAACGCATTTAAAGTGCAGTCATAAGTACAAAGTCTAAAAGTTAGAGCATTATAAGAATTTATAATGATCTTAAAAATTTACCACAGAATGATTGTCTGCTCAATCATTTTTTCAATCATCACCTCATCATGCTCAATCATCACCTTTTGATGATTTACTAATCTATGCATTAATATTCCTGCATAGAACGGGACAAGGCTTATTTTACATAAAAGACTATTTAAGCATTGGAAACAAAATTTATTTCTGCATATTCAGTTGCAATTGCATAGAAAATTACTATGTGACAGTGATTTAGTGAGACCAGTTTAGCAAGGTCTCCATAAGAGCCTATTGTTTGTAAATGTTATTTTGCTTGAAAGTAGATTATTTATAATGTTAGATCCAGAAAAATAGCGTTAATAATTTATGTACAAAGGTAACTGTACAAAAAGGTTTTTATATACCTGTCAAAAGTTTGGACACATTACACTTTTTTTTTTTAATGGTTTTGAAAGAAGTTTCAAAAACTCAGCTTTGCCATCACAGACATAAATTACATTTTAAAATATATTCAAATAGAAAACAGTTTTTTTTATTTGTAATAATATTTCACAATATTACTGCTTTTACTGTATTTTTGATTAAATACATGCAGCCTTGGTGAGACAAAACCTTTCAAAAAGATGAAAAAATGGTAATGTTTCCAAACTTTTGATAGGTACTGTGCAATGGCAAGTTATAGAATAAGGAAGAACATGAAAATATAAGGACATCTTTATGTACAAGGACATGATCATCTGTGCAAAAATAGGTTATGCTGAAATTTCCTCATAGGTTAAACAAGCTATTACAAGAAAAACAATGACGGTAGTAACCATCCTCTGTTATCATTTGACCCAATCACGCGTATATAAAGCCCCAATGTCTCAGATCACAGTTTTTCAGGGAAAAGTTTCATCCTTAGTTAGAGAACGTGGGTCTGCGGGATATTCGAATCACATTATATGTGTTGAGCCCTGGAGCGTCGAATCCAGGAGACACACCCTTCTTATCAAAAACATAAAAGTTAAAAAGCTGCCCATCTTGTGCTTCCAGGGACACGGATGCGGTGTTGACACGCAGCACACAGGGATATTCTTTCTCGAACACAACCCTGAAGACTCGGTCCACTAAATAATTCAATTTTATGGTCCGGTACCGCTCAGGGATGAGATCCTCAATTTGAGGTCCAAACTGCTGCATGATCAAGACACCATCTGGCCCCGCTTTAATCTCGTAAAACGTGATGTTGCCGTAAGTGTAAAAGCCCACGTAGGGGGCAGGATTGGGGGGAGGAATAAGAAACCGCTTAGCCTCCCTGAAGGCCCTTTCCATGGCGGGAATGATATATGAGTAGGCCTTTGACACTATATCCTGGTTCTGCGGCCGCGTGCCCGCCATTAGCACCACCAAGCCTAGCTTAAGCCGAGGCACCAGAGAGAATGTAGCGGAATAGCCATCCAGATCACCATCCTTGCGTAGCACCTCATATCCAATCTGTTCATTCACTTCCCATGGCGTTCCGGTACGATTGGCGAAGTAGTCTTTGTCGCAGCGGAACAGAGGGGTTAGCATAATTTTTAAGGTGTCAGGCTCCAATAGCTTGCGGTGATAGGCTCCCAGCAACATCATGGATAATTTAGCCATGTCAGCAGCCGTCGAATACATCTGGCCCGAGGGGCGGTACCACCCCAAGTCATAAAGAGGCGCCATTTGGCCACTGCCGTACACACCGACAGCCATTTGACTTTGGATACCAGGGCTGATGTCAAACCCTGTATCCTCCATTCCCAACCTGCCCAGAATGTTATCTGTGACCCATCGCTGGTAATTGATACCCACAACTCTCTCAGAGAGGACATGGGCGAGCAAAGAGAAGGCCAAATTGCTGTAGTGACATCTAACAGAGAAAAGTGAAGAGAAGAGTATGTTATGTCTTGTTTCTTACCTCAAAGGCAAGTTATTAGGAGACAACAGAAAAGTTATTATCGTTGTCGTCATGGTCCATAACCTTTCCACAAAAAAAAATAGCAATTGAGAGGTACACAAAATGCGGTTCGTTTAAAGTAGCTGACAGTAACAATTACGGTTACATAAACAAGCTAAATTAATGTGGCGGAACTTACTTGGTCCCTGGATCTGCGACAAGCACATCATCTTGCAGGAGGCTGATTGCAGCCTTGGTCTTCCCTTTCCACAGCAAGTTAGTTCCACGGAGTCTTCGGGGTAGACCTGCAAAAAATACAGTATGGAGAATAATGCTTAATTGTGTTGTTTTTTTATGTTTTTATGTAATGTAATAACTTGTAATAAAAGCAATTTGCTTCAATCATCTGAACATTTTCAGGTAAGAGATATGTATCTTTTCTTAAAGGGGTCAAAACACTTTTAGAACATAAAACTTTCTCCACAGAAATATGAAAAAGATCATGTATTGAAACGAATTGGCAAAAATAGTTTGTCATGTACACTGCGTGCATAATTATTATGCAAGTTGATTTTCTGATCATATTTTTTTTTCCAGGCACAATTTAGGAATTCCAAACTACATCAATCTTAATAACTACTATTATTTTTGTATTTAATAATTTATAAGTGATATAATTGTTCATGAAGGCTGGAAATGAAAAACGCCTTATATTGATGTGTGCATAACTATTAGGCAGGTTTTCTTTTACAAATAAAATGAGCCAAAATGAGATTTAACTCAGACTAAAAAAGTTAAAAATTATTAAATACCCATGAAAAGGATGCAATACTAATGCAATACTAGAAATTGCAAAGTTAAAGCATGACCAATGGACAGCAAAATGCACATTGGGTTTGGAATTGGTCAAACGTACCTGGAAAAAAAAATATGATTAGAAAATCAACTTCAACAAATAATTTTGCAGGCAGTGTCCATTAACTAATGAAAATTTGAATGAATAATAATTCAGAATATTCAGAGAAACTTGGCCTGCCCAGTCATGGTGAGGTGGGCCTCTCTCATTTTAAAACCCAAAGTATACTTTGTTTTTTATGTGACATGTTAATCGGTCAGAACTTCTGGAGAGAAATAGTGCAGCCAATTGACAAAGATGAAACTTTCTAGTGCGTATGTTGACCACCTGTGTTCATGGACACTATCTATTTGAGTATACATTGAAAGGTTATGCGTTCGGTTGGTAAACATTATTTCATCAAGTAGAACATGTTCCAGGATCAACATCCTTGTTAAGAACATTCCAATCAACCAATCAGATTTGAGGGATAGGTTTACAGTTAACGTCCATTTCCCTCTGATTTTAGAGATAGGTTATGGGTAGAGTTAGGTTTAGGCATAGTAGTCGGACTATGTTTTTAGATGGGAATGTTGTCCCAGGATCAACAAAAGATGCTTATCAAGGAACGTGCTAAGTGTTCACATCAAAACAGAAGTATACCAAACACATGGTGAAAAACAAAAACAAAAAACAAACAAACAAACAAACAAAAAAACTAATTTGGCACACACACACACACAAAAAAACAAACAAAAAACAAACAAAAAACAAATTAGGAAAAGGTCATAAAATCTTTGGCATAAAACAATATTGTTGACCTTTTTAGTTGATCATTAAAAATTTTTTATCTAAATTAAACATTTATAAAAAAAATTAATTAACCTTTTTAATTGCCTGCATTTATTTCTGTTGTGTATTCTTGTCACATTTCTGCAGTAAATACTGTAAAGTTCCTGTGCTGAAAATAATTTAAATTTATATCAGCTTTTTTTTTTTGGTTTTTTTTTGCTTTTTTAAAAGAGGACAATGCACATTAATTAACACAAGAAACAAGTCTCCTATGTAAATGTGCCAGATTTAGCCATTCGGGTTAATTTTCATCTGCAGTCCCTGTAAGATGTAGTCCCTGCAGTTTTCATCTAATCACACACATCAAGTAGGCAAAGGCGTATTTGGCTGGTTGCTACAGGTAAATTACTTTCATTTCTGTGAAACTGCAAAAAATTAGATTTGTTTTCAATTCTGAGCTCTTGAGTTTGTTCCACTAAATTGTCCATGTTTACCACCAGCAATTGAGGCCAAACAGTGAGCGCACCACTGAGTTCAAAGAAACATTCATTTTGACCTTCTGCTATGGGTATTAAATGCTGTGATCAGAAACTGTTGTTATTCCAACTCTCAGTGATTGTGCAACCATGGAATTGCTTCTTGACACAAGATTGGAAGCTGGAAACTTACCAGAAAGCTGGCTGGCCATTCTCCTTAATGTTACCGAGGACGATCTGATTTGAACCTCACCGCTGTCAAGGAAGATCAGCCCATCAGTGACGTATTTCAGCTCAGAGTCTCTGCTTTTTCCCAGGGGGTTTTTAATGGTGAAGTTGTCCACATACTTCTCCAGGGGGTCATCCAAGGAGCCCACCTTGCCATCTTCCCACAATCGATACAGCATCAGGGTGGGAAAGATCTTGGATATACTGGCAATCCTACAGAAGGGGTGATCACACAGCAGATTCTTTATTCAAATGTGCCCAAAATAAGATTAATTATTAGTAGTCAAGCTATGAGAAAACAACGTCGGCTTTTGCATTGGTGCGGGAAGCAATGACATGTAATTATTAATCACGAAAATGCAATCAAATGGTTAAATGTCAAGTGAAGCATTGCTACTTTGAACATTGAAGGACGTCATCAAAAAAAACAAAAAACTAGCTGTCAAGTAAAGGAAGTGTAAACCTGTTCTGACTCACAGGAGGTATATTTCAATAAAAATGTCATAATTCCAAAAGACATCATATTATGCAATCATATTATGCCTTGTTGGCTTTACTCACAATTCCTGACTTGTTTAGTTGTTTGCATTGTGTGCCGTTGATTGACTGGCCAACCCAGAGTGCGTCAGACCTCGATACTGAGACTGGCCTTGAGTAGTTTATGAGCTCAATCTCAGCCTTTTGAACTATGAAACTTAAATCTCTTAACAGTATGCCCTCATAAATCTTACATACTTCTCATCCATGTGAGTAAAACACAGTTCAAAACACCTCGCAACTCACAGATGGATTATATAGTATTTGTGAACACCCTTGACTCTGAAAATGTCATAAAACCATTCTACAATCCATTACAATAGATTGAGTTTTGTAGCTGAGTTGTGTACAAGATGATTTTTACAGCTAGAACTGGAGAGAAACAGCTCAGTAGCATTAACAGGACTTAGAAAAGATTACTTCTTAGAAATCAGAGGAAGCGCCTATATATTTTTAAGATCTGATGAAACCAGCAGCCTCATCATTAGTATTCAAGACCATACCATGCAATTGCCAAGCCTCAGGACCTTTAGAAATCATCTTTGGCCTAAACACAGCACAGCAATACAGTCTATGGATAGGTTTTATAATCAAAAAAGAAATATGATGTGACAGCAAATATAGATATATGCCTTTGTACATAAACTATATAAATGTGGTCTTGGTGGTTCAAATAGAAAAAAAGGTCTATTATTATGAACCATGGAGTTATAAGATATAACATGGAGATATAAGTTCCTTTTGAATATATAATTCATACTGTAATAGCATGATACTGATTAGCAGAACACCCTCAGTCCTTAGTCTGTTTGAAACAAAAACATAATCCTGGAAATAGGCATGCAGATCATAATTAACGCATGAATTATTAATTATGCAAGTATTTCACTAATTGTGCACAAAAAATTCATTGGGTTTTCTCATGGATTACTCTCCTCCATTACCAGGTCTATAGTGCTTTGAAAAAACATGCACTCAGAAGAAAATCAAGGGTATGAAATATTCAAAAGGATCAAAATGTTACATTCCTTGCTTTATTCTGCAAAAAAGAAAAAGTAGTGCTGGTATTCATTTGGTTCTTTTTCAAAATCAGAATGAGAATGAGCTTTGATGCCAAGTGTGTTTTCACACGCAAGGAATTTGTCTTGGTGAAAGGAGCTTCCAGTGCAGAAAAAAGTACAGACGTACATAGGGATAAAGCAGTAAAAATGAATATAACAAAAGTGGATATGTGCCTACATCATAAGTATCATTAGTATTAGTAAAACACAACACAAAATCTGTATTACTGACACAAACATTGATTGAGTTCATGACTTTCAACAGAGGAAACAAGCTTGCTTTTGTCCACTTTGAAAGTGCAACAACATTAAGCTGTTGTGCTTGCAATGATAGCTTCACTCACAAATTAGAAGTGAGCAACTTGGAATTAGTTTCAGACTGATTAAATCAATCTATGCATATAATTGGCCTCTAAATGCGTGCTTCTTCAGTGAAAAAGAACAGCGTAGTTCTTAGGCAATGATGCTTGAATGATTGCAGCTATATGGGTCCGAATCAAGGACCCTCAAGAGCAGGGGAAAAAAAGCACACAGACACTTAATTGGTAATTATGATAATGTCACCCCTCTCCGTGCCAGACTCCTTCATATGAGGATGATCCGTGTGCTGCAGAGGAAAGTTTATCATATCTCCTGTCAACCATGAGCAAGTATTTTGAATGCAATGTCTAAAATAAGTAATACATAAACATGTATTTTTAAAAATATATAACACATAAATATACATTCCATGAAATATATTATATAATAACATAAGATATACCTGTAAATGGTGTATTCATTTGGTAGTGCAGAGTTGGGATCACTACCATTTCTCTTGCCAAAGTTCCCTGTCCACAGCACTGTGTCATTGTAAGTAACAATAGCTGACAATGAGGGCAGACTGATGGGGTTGATGCTATTGCGCAGCAGTGCGTCAACCTAGACGAATGACAATACATTATTAAATTAATTTATACGGCAGAAATGATTTGTTGAAATACACAACCGTTCAAAAGTTTGGGGTCAGTAAGGTTTTTTTAATGCTTAAGCTCACCAATGCTGCATTTATTTGATCAAAATACACAGTGATATTGTGAAATATTATTCCAATTTAAAATAACTGTTTTCTGTTTAAATATTTTTTAAAATGTAATTTATTCTTGCAATGTTAAAGCTGAATTTTCAATAGCCATTACTCCAGTCTTCAGTCACATGGTCCTTCAGAAATCTTATTTAATATGCTAATTTGCTGCCGAATAAACATTTCTTATTATTATCAATGTTAAAAACAGTTGTGCTTCTTAATATTTTTGGGGAAATTGTGATTCATTTTTTTCCAAGATACTTTAATGAATTGAAAGTTCAGAAGAAATAATAAAAAAAAAAAAAAAAAAAAAAAAAAAAAAAAAAGTAATCTTTTGTAACATTATAAATGTCTTTACTGTCACGTTTGATCATTACATATTCCTTGCTGAATAAAAATATTAATTTCTTTTAAAAAAACCAAAACAAAAATCTTACTGAACCCAAACTTTTGAACAGTAGTATATATTTTCAGTATTGACAAGTATAAGCAATTCCCTGAAATCTCACTGTGGCTATTAAAATAATGCTCTGTTAGCATGCTGACCACGCTGTTCAAGCTCAAATCGGTGCGCAACGTTTTGCTATGGTTTCCAGGTTGAACGACATGTTTCCTGGAAACGGTGTGCAGCGGGGTTTGAGATACGTTTTCTCTTGTTTGGTGGGTGTGTCAAAAATATCAGCCCAATCAGCAACAACATGTATATAAACCACGCGGTATTAAAGAGACTGCTCACACAATGGGTATGAAAGTAACAAAAAAGTACTATACATATTTATATATTTTGCTATTGTATTTTGGAGTGACACTTTCATAAACTTTTCTATTCTCCTCTGATTATATAATGGTAAATATTACAATATCATAGCACAACAATAGTGATAATCAATAATGATAAGCCTAATACTCACAATAAAGAAATAAGGTCATATAGATCATAACACAGTCTCGGAGGTAAGAAGTGGATTATCCTTCATCTGAAATGTTTGTCTTTTCATCCTGAAATGCGAGGCAAATGTTGGATCACAATAATTAGGAATCACAATTTCCACAAATCCCTTCACTCGATTGGGATGTTCTCTTTTATTCTGGACGGCAAGGGCAGTGACTGTAATATTGAGCGTATTTTGCAGTATTAAACACGTATTTTTACAGATTTCATCAGGCTCCGAAAATTCTTCAAAAAGAACACAAAGAATGGCCTTCTCAGCTGCCATAGTTGCAACGCTTGCGTCATCAGAACAGTGAATGTGATTTCACGAAGTACGACATGTTCCTGGATCAACCAATCAGATTTGAGGGACAAGTTTAACGTTTATGTCAAGTTTAGGCTTGCAAACAGGGTTCGATGCTTGTACATCAATGTTATCCACCTATCTTTCCCCTCTGATTTTAGGGATAAGTTAGGGGTAGGATTAGGTTTAGGGGTAGGAATAGGGTTAAGACTAAATTTTCAGACAAGAATGTTGTTACAGGATCAACAAAATATGTTGATCCAGGAACATGACTTACTTGGCAAAATCACAGTGACCCATCAGAACAGGGTGTTCAACGCACCACCGTTTCCGTTTAAAAACCGCTTTGCAATGTTTTGTCGGGGCTGAACGCAGCCCAGACCGACACAACAGATTCAGCTCAACATATGGCATGAGATTGGGGCGGGACTTTCTGTTTGACTGACCAATGACAGATGGGGGAAGTCTGTCAGGAAACCTGTTTGTAAACAGTCACTATTTTTGCGATTCCATTTGGTGGCGTTAGTGGCACAGAAATTACATACGTCAACTTTAAATAAAGTTTTAAAATATTGAGAGCATTGTTTTTTTATTCAAAGCACGTATTCTATAAATCATCACTCTTAATGCCAGCTAAATTGCTGAATATTTTGTAATCTTAATATTTTATAAGTATTGTGTGAAACTAAGCAAGGATGATTGTGTGGCTCTCTCTGTTTAATGCATACATTGATTACCACAGCTGCCATTATAATTTCATTTCATGCAACAGATTTTTAAGGTGCCAGTAAATTATTTTTACCGCCACTCTCAAGAGTAATGAAAGCATTCCATGCTGTTAATGGTCACCAGTACAGACTGAGGAACAGCATTTATAAGCTGGGCTAGCTCCAGCCAAGTGTTTTGCTCTAATGGCGTTTAAAGAGCGAGGGGACATTTTGAAATCATGACATAATAAATATATAGTAAGTGGACTTGAGTTTTTGAATAAGGAGAAAGTAAATTAGCAGATCAGGCATGTATCTTAATCCTACACAGGACAAAATCATTGCACAAAAAGACAAAAATAATGATGTTTGTGCAGTGTAAGGTTTAGTGTTCAATCTTCACATCTCTTACTTTCTCAAGTGCCTCCTTCAAAGTGGGGATGGGGTGTTCCAGAGGTGTGGGCTCTGGGAAGCGAGGGCACATTCTCACAGATTTGGATCTTTCCCCGCCATTTTCATCTTAAAAATGGACACACAGTTATACAAATATATAAAGAGAGAGAAAGTGAACTGTTAAATGTTCTCTGTTATTTTTATGTTGTATTTCCAGTTTTCTGTAATACTTTGTAGTCACTTTGTAGTCCTTTTGTGTTATTGGTCTCCTTGATTGTATGTCCAGGTGTTCCTTGTTTCCCTGTGTATAAATACCTCAGTGTTTCCTTTGTTCAGTGTCTGGTGTTGTCCATTGTGTGGATTTATAGCGTACGTTGTTTCAGTTCTGTTTTACCTGTCTTGCCCTGTGTCTGTATTTACTTTGCATGGATTTTGTTATTTTGTTAAAGGGATAGTTCACCCAAAAATGAAAATTTGATGTTTATCTGCTTACCCCCAGGGCATCCAAGATGTAGGTGACTTTGTTTCTTCAGTAGAACACAAATGATGATTTTTAACTCGAACCGTTGCCGTCTGTCAGTCTTATAATGTGAGTGAATGGTAACACCATCTATAAGAGTCAATAAACATGCACAGACAAATCCATATTAAACCCTGTGGCTCGTGATGACACATTGATGTCCTAAGACACGAAACGATCGGTTTGTGCGAGAAACCGAACATTATTTATATAATTTTTTACCTCTAATACACCACTATGTCCAACTGCGTTCAGCATTCGCTTAGTGAGGTCTGATCGCGCTCTGACAACGGCAGTGATGTCTAGCACTCATTGAAGTATACGCGCGAGACATCACTGCCGTTGTCAGAGCGCAATCAGACCTCACTAAGCGAATGCTGAACGCAGTTGGACATAGTGGTGTATTAGAGGTAAAAAATTATATAAATACTGTTCGGTTTCTTGCTTCTTAGGACATCAATGTGCCGCCATGAGCCGCAGGGTTTAATTTGGATTTGTCTGTGCATATTTTTTGACTCTTATAAATTGTGTTACCATTCACTCGCATTATAAGACTGACAGACGACAACGGTTGATGTTAAAAATCATCATTTGTGTTCTATTGAAGAAACAAAGTCACCTACATCTTGGATGCCCTGGGAGTAAGCAGATAAACATCAAATTTTCATTTTTGGGTGAACTATCCCTTTAATAAACTTCTATGTTGCACTTGGATCCTACTCTACATCTTTTCTGAAGACACACTGGCTGTGTCTCAATCAGCTCCCTAGTTCAGTAGTCACGGCAATGATCAGGGAGTCGGCCATTTTGGGGACTGTATCAATCAAAAAATCCTTCCAAGGCACTGAAACATTCGCTCCCTAAAAATCCCACAATGCACCGTGAAAACAAGGGGCATCGATGCTGACAAATTTAATTTTGTAGTATTTTATTTTAATTTATTTAGACAAAATACAAAGAATTTTAACATTAGCCCTTCATAGAAAGGAGCTGTTTACACTGAAAAGAATGACAATGACTTTATTTCGATACAGTATTATTTTAGTTTAAAAAAAAAAATAATATTATTATAGTTTTTATTAATATTTTGAATTAGTTATTCAGTTTTATATATTCAGCCTTTAGTTTAATTTTTTTTAGTATTTTTTAATATTACTATTCAGGTTTAATTTATTTTTATTTCAGTTTTAGTTTTCCAGTTAGTAATTTTAGTGTTTCAACTTAAACTTTCAATTTTCAGTTTCTAATTTCTGTTTTATTTACATTTTTCATTTAATATTAATATTTTATTTTATTTCAGCGTTATTTCAATCAACAAAATTTTTTTAATAGCTTTAGTTTTAGTTAACAATAATAACCATGTTTGATGCACACTGGACCATTGATAACCCAGCGCACATAACGCCTGGTTAAACTGGGGTGTGGTTTAGTGAATTCGCCTCATTACGTAATGGCCTGTGGTCTGTAGATTAAGCAGCACAAAACTGCTTTAAATATGTAGCTCCACAGCACTTTCACCTAGAAAAGAAGACAGTCTTCCATCTTTAGCATTCTAAATCAATCCTCACTCACAGAGACAGCAGGTAATAGGATCTACTAATCACACCTTGTGTAACCTTTAAGACACCACGTCTGACACCAAACCAGACATTTTTTATAGTTATAAATATTCAGTATGAGTATTCAGTATGAAGTATTTATAAAAATGTGAAAGAGATTTCTTTTGCATTCTATCTTAATTATTTGAAAAGTTGAAAAGTGCAACTGAAGGCTTTCACACAGAAGAAGTCTTGATCGTGACCTGTGTACAGCTCACTCACCTGTCACTAATTTGGGAAGCTGGTACTGCCAAATGAAGCAACCAGTCATGATGATGGACAGCAGCAAGAAAAAGACCAGGCCCAGTTGGGTCCATTTCACCTTCATCTTGCTGGTTTTGGTTAAACCGTCTATGGCAAGTGCTGGCGTTGGCTTTAAAAATGAAAAGAAAAATGAATTAATTAAAGCTAGGAGATTTTTTTTATTTTTATGTATGTATGTAACATTTTATATATTTTTTTGTCTCCTCCAAGGCTGCATTTATTTGATTAAAAATACAGTAAAACAGTTATATTGTAAAATGATGATAATTATCTTTTATTACAATTCTATTTTAATATATTTAAAAATGTAATTTGTTCCCGTGATGGCAAAGCTGAATTTTCAGCATCATTACTCCATTCTTCAGTGTCACATGATCCTTCAGAAATCATTCTAATATGCTGATTTGGGGCTCAAGAAACATTTCTTCTTATTATCAATGTTGAAAACAGTTTTGCTGCTTATTATTTTTGTGGAAACCATGATACAGTATTATTTAACAGTTAAGTAAGAACCAACAAGGATGCATTAAATTGGATCAAGCTAAAGACAGTTATAATGTTACAAAAGATTTCTATTTAAAATAAATGCTGTTCTTTTGAACTTTCTATCAATCAAAGAACTCAGAAAAACATCTATCAGAGTTTCCACAAAAATATAAAGCAGCAAAAAAATTGTCAACATTGATGATAATAATAAGAAGAATTATAAATAATATAATATCTGAGCACTACATCAGCATATTAGAATGTTTTCTGAAGGATCATGTGACACTAAATACTGGAGTAATGGTTGCTGAAAATTCTGCTTTGCCATCACAGGAATGAATTACATTTTAAAATATATTCAAATAGAACACAGTTATTTTAAAATGCTTAAAATGGAAGATGCATTTTCCCAATGCAATCAATCAAAATTTCACAATAAATGAGAAAATGAAGCACAGTGTGCATCTGGGGCTCCTCCATTC
Organism: Anabarilius grahami; assembly: GCA_003731715.1. NCBI lineage: Eukaryota > Metazoa > Chordata > Actinopteri > Cypriniformes > Xenocyprididae > Anabarilius > Anabarilius grahami. The sequence continues at coordinate 1,984,638 of RJVU01075544.1, forward strand.
TTCATGCTGTGAGCCATTCATAATATTATAATTTATGACAGCAAGATAAAAAAGGCAAACAATGAAAATTAAATTGACAAAGTTAGCCAAGGAGAACAAATTATGATGTAAAGCCTGCAAGTAGTTGCTGACCAAGTCTCTGTACAACAAGAATAAATAATATAAGGACACTCACCACACGTAAAGCTCCATTTGTTCCATTGTGCTTATATATATAGTTCTGTTTAAACTAGTTGTCCCTATCAGAAAGTGTGAAGATTTTGTATAGATTTCCTGCTCTTCTAAAGTGGAAAACCCCATTCCATGGTAATTACAACCGAGGTAGCAATGGGTAAACACAGACCTGACTCCTGCCATCTCCACACTGACTGTGGCATAATCCTGGCTGCCAGATTCCCTTTGACAATTCAATTTCCTCTCCCACCACAGCGCCTGACCTGACATTGTAATCCCAAGATTTACCCCTCTAAACCCCATCAGACCAGGGCGGTTCTTTATCTTAATCCCTGCAAAGCAATTCACTTGGCTGCTGTTTCCCGCTTTCAGCAATTGTGTGGTGTTCCCTGTTCCATACCAGACTTCCCACGTAGGGAGAGTCAAACTTCAAATCTCGTGAGATTTTTATTTTTGTCTCAAGACTACAGATGACAAGACATGAAGACTTCATCTTGCAAGAGCATTTAGTGCCATAAAGTTAACCGTCGTCAAGGAGACATGCCCGAGGGGAACGCAGGATAGGTTATATAAGGGACACAAGGATATACTGTTTTTGAATGCAGAACATTTGGGTCACATATCATCTACATTTAGTAGTAGTCAAGTGACTCAGAGTCATCTTGTGGCAGATATTCTCAAACACAAATTTTATCAGGCCATTAGCAGGTGCTAAATCTACAGTACTGCACTCCACTCATCTAAAGACCCTGACATGTGACTCTTATAGCAGCATGTGATTGGACCAAGACCTGGAGGTTGAGCTAAACATTGGGATTAACAGAAGCATCAGGGCTTGCCAGCAGAATGAAAGAAACTACCATCACTTATAAATCCTCAACTGCGAGTATAGCACTGACATTTACAAATAAATAAATAAATAAATAAATAAAAAATCTGTTTACATATGGGCAATTTCTCTTAACAATAAAATGAGATAAAATAAAATAAAATAAATTCTTTAATCCAAAGTTACAAAAATGTTGTCCATACCTTGGCTGCCTGGTCAGGTCAATGCAAGTAATGTATTTTTATTGCAGGATTAACAAGACATATTACTAAGTAGTGTAACATATCATTTGCATTGTTAAATAAAACAGAAAAGTAAGTAAATTAAAGTGATCTGGTTGTTATATTTGTGTCATGTTCAACGGCACTGCCGTTGAGCCTTTCAAGAACCCAAGGTCGCTTCACAAATTGTTTTTCAAATTCAAATTCAAATTATTAAAAATTACAACCTTTTTCCTATGGGCAATTTCTCAATAAAACAAAATTATGTTTTTTTTTTTGTTTTTTTTAAATAAAATAAAATAAAATAAAAAATAAATGCTTTCACCTAAAGGTACAAAAATATGACATTTGTCCTATGAGAAATTTCTCTTAACAATAAAATAAAATATTTTTATCCAAAGTTACAAAAAATTACAACCTTTGAGAAAATAAAATAAAGAACTCATTATTTTATTAGAGAAATTACAGGGGAAAAACAGCACCTGAACAATGCGCTTAAATGTGGTAGAGGGTAAAAAGAGGATAGTCCTATGAGGTTTCCCATGTAAACCTTTCAGTGTCTGTTTTGGCACTCTCAAGTAATAACGTAAAGCATGAAAATTCATATTCTGAGGAATAATGAGAGAGACTGTGCAACTTGATCCCACTTGTGTAGCCTAACCAGCATCACAGCTAGTGAGTTTGAGTGAACCAAAAGAGATTGCTAATGGGATGACAGTGAAATACTATGAGCCTCACACGCACACTCGCATGAAAATATAAGCACAGATGGTCATGAACTAAACAATGATGCATCAAAGGATTAGTACATAGCTTGTGACTCAACAAGAGAAGCCATAATCTAATTGTTTAGTCTTTGCTGTTTACTTTTTAGAGAAGGATTTGTGTTTGTATTCGGCCATGCACAATTTCTCTGCAGAGCAAAATATGTGTGGGCTGTGAAACTGAAATCTGTATGGAGATTACCTGGGGCTGGACTCCGTCCACAGATGTCTCCCTCAGGACCACCTTGCTCCCCGTCTCTCCCATGTTTACTCTGCCAAAGCGGAAAATACAAGACAATTCACTGGTTCTGTCAAATTACATGGAAAAGAGGCATAGATCTCATTTCAGCTTAGGGTGGGAGAACAAACAGGAGGATTTCTGTATAGGCCAATGATTTGATGCTCATTTTTTTGTCCTATCTATTATTTTATTCGAAAATACATAAAAATACAGTTTATTCATACATTGACATGAATACACCTCTTCTATGATGAGCATGTTCATTTCTAAATTAAAAGATAATTTTGATATTTTTGGGGGGTCATGTGGTTTAACTAATATGTAGAAACATGTAAGCAAAATAAATAGAAATAAACAACCAATCAATCAACCAACAAACAAAGTTTGTAAAAATGTCATGCAGTGCAACTTTAGAGTGAATATAGTACTGACATTTACAAAAAACATTACTACCTTTGTCCTATGAGCAATTTCTCTACAATAAAATAAAATAAAATAACAAAGGATGGGGAAGACACACATTTACATTAATAGTGCACTTTCCTATAAATGGTTTGCATATGCTCCTCACCCACAAGGTGGTCATTTTTTCACCATTTTTTCTATTATCTGCAGCTGCCACCTGTGAATAAATGCTTCTCGAGTGGGTCTTCTACTGTGTTCTACTCTGTTAACGCAACACAAGAAAGACATGCAGTATATCATCTCATCTATACGTGGCTCACATCTTTTGAACCTGGGCAGTCAAACGTGCCTTTTAGCCTTCAAGTATTCGCCACATCGCTCTTATATGGGCTCTGACCGTCTACACAGTCTATTGTGCTCAGGGAACAATAGCACATATCTGATGAGCCTTCACATCATGAGAGCTATATGTGAACGTCAGCTATTAAAAAGTCTCACACTCAGGGTCCTGAGGGCTCAGCATGCCCAGCGAAGGCCTGTTCTTTTCTCACATTCATATAAATTCAGGGTGAAATCTGAACAAAACCTGTTGTTCTGCAGATGAGTCATTGTCCTGAGAGGATAGCGTTTGGTCTAGCACATAAAAAAAGGACATTTTTCAGTGAATCACTGTTTTTCACAAGCTGAATCACGCAACACAACATGCACTGAAGTATTACTTAACATCTAACGGTAAACATGCTATTTTCAAAGACACACAGCAATTAAAAAGGATGTGCTTCATCGCATCGCATTTCCAATTAAAACCCAATGCTAGTGACACTGGCATTAGAATGACACGATTTCATAAATTGATACTGCATAGTAAATGGACCAGTGTTATTTTAGTCCCTAAGAGCTCATTATCTGTCTGTATGGCTCACAAAATGCCTTGTCACTGATGCATGGAATTTTTGTCCTTTTTCAAAGAGGATGAATTCAATATGACATGAGGCTGGACAATAACCTGACTATAACATGGTGGTCACAACAAGAGAGGTCTAAATTAAAGATCATTACAAACATGTTTCGTGAAAATAGACACACTTGGAAGTGTTTGATAACATGCTAATAATAAAATACAAGTGTCTTTCACATGGATGCTCCCCTTATGTAAATCTGTACTGGGAAATGGGAATTCATATGCATCCTTTGTTTAGCTGAAACACACAGTGCATGTACAATTGTTTAAACGTAATTAAATGCAATATTAATGACTATATGTTCAGAATATCATACTATATTGCTGCAGTATTGCATACATTTTTGTGTAAAATAACAAAATGAGCTATTACTTGCCAAAATGAGCAGTATACAATAAAGCATACTGCACATTTCATATTCTGCACTTAATATTTCTTAATTAAACCATTGTGTCAATAAAGTAATTTCAACCAATTTTTAACCTCTTCCTTGACTTATTTACAGTGCTCAGCGTAAATGAGTACACCCCCTTTGAAAAGTAACATTTTAAACAATATCTCAATGAACACAAAAACAATTTCCAAAATGTTGACGGACTAAGTTTTATATAACATCTGTTTAACATATAACATGAAAGTAAGGTTAATAATATAACTTAGAGAACAAAATTTTCAGTTTTACTCAAATCAGGGTGATGCAAAAATGAGTATACCCCACTGAAAGTCTCTGGAGCAAAGCAAAATTTTAGACTACAAATGTCTAATTTAACAAGAATTCAACCACAGATGAGTCTAATTATTCATTACACATGTGTCCAGCAGACAGTTGACTATAAAAGGGTGTTAAAACCCCTTCCCATTTCATGCTGTCAGCAATGGCACCACATGGAAGAGAAATGTCACAAGATCTGAGAAAGAAAATAATTTCTTTACACCAGAAAGGTGAAGGCTACAAGAAGATCAGCAAAGCTTTACTTATCAGTCAGAAAACTGCCTCAAAAGTGGTACAAAAATAAAAAAAAGATAGAACTGCAACCATCTCACAGAGACGTCCAGGTCGTCCACGGAAGTTAACAGCTTGTCAGGAGCATCTTCTGAGTCCTCGTCCTCGTCCTGCGTCTCAATGTCGAGTTTTCCCGCTTGCCGTTTGCGGTCTGCTGTGCACTCGATCGGGCTCTGTGGTGAACATCAAGTTATCATCGAGTGTTCCCTTTTGCCGCTTGAGGTCCTGGAGTTTGCACTTTTTGGATGTTGTTGCGTTCAAACTTCGAGGTGCAGTTTGACGCGGTTTGCTTGCACGAGGGACTGTTTGCTGCATTTTTACTCTACTGTTTCTGTTGCACAGACAATCTAGTCAGATAACTGTATCTGTCTCACTCTGGATTATGCATTTTATTTCAATACCATGATTATCTGTGATGTTTGATATGTCCACTGTATTGTTTCTGTGTATTGTATACTGTGTTTTTCTTGTGTTTGTTTTGTTTGTAAAGCGCTTTGAGCTCTGGAAAGCGCTATATAAATTAAACTTATTATTATTATTATTATTATTATGAGAAGGGTTGAAGAAAATCGGCATGCAAGTTCACTGCAGTTATCTAAAGAAGTAGAAAGCCAAACTGGGGTGACTATTTCCCGTGACAGCTGCAACTGTATTTCATTGATGGCATCATGAATTCACAGATGTACTGCTCTATACTGAAAGAGAAGATGCTACCATCACTCCGTGCCCTTGGTCGTCGTGCACTTTTCCAACATGACAATGATCCTAAATCACATCTAAGGCCACTGTGGGATTTCTGAAGAAGAACAGGGTGAAAGTGATTCAGTGGCTCCTGATCTGAACCCAATCGAACACCTATGGGGAATTCTGAAGATACAAGTTGAGCATCAATCTCCATCCAGCATCTAAAATAGGTGATACTCGAAGAATGGAAAAAGATAGATGCTGCAAAATATTGCCAATTTATTCATTCCATGCCTAGAAGACTTGGTGCTGTCATTAAAAATCATGGAGGCCATACAAAGTACTAGATGTAGTAGTTTTTGTTGTGGGGTGTACTCATTTTTGCATCACCCTAATTTGAGTAAAACTGAAAAATGTGTAATCTAAGTTATATTATTAACCTTACTTTCAAGTTATAAGTTAAACAGATGTTATATTAAACTTAGTCTTGTCAACATTTTGGAAATTGTTTTTGTGTTCACTGAGATATTGTTTAAAATGTTACTTTTCAAAGGGGGTGTACTCATTTACGCTGAGCACTGAAATCAATCCACAAAAAATATTCTGTAAGCTTGTATTCTATTCCAAACATTATTACTTCATTTAAATGAATTCAGTGATGATGTGATTTGTGTTCCCTGTTCTTTCTTTCCATACAGATAAATCTGATGATCCAAATCTCATTGTGACTGATAATTTGAGCACCAGGGAAGCCTGTGCATGTGAAATATGAATACAAACTCGCCTCTTCATATCATTTTTTTCATAAACGGCCATTATTTTGGCACTGTTCCTGCAGGCTGACTCACAATATTGTATTAATGCAGTCACAGAGCAACCAGCTTAATATATACAGCAGTGGCTCATATAAGAGGCCATCTGCCAGCTTCTCACTTCAGACAAACTCCCTCATGGCCCACAGGCAGAATTTTGACAATTCTGGGATTCAAATGCATAAACCATGCAATACTTTTATGAGCAAAAACGTTACCTTTTTCAGAACAGAAAAAACAAACAAACATATACTTTATAGAAATGATGAAGATTTGCGAAAGTGAATGCAAATAAACCCTTTTCAATGACAAATGCAATACTTCAATGCAAATTTCATCCAGTTAGAAAGCATAAACCCAGGGTATTAGTGAGATTAAATATGATTTGCTGTTTCCTACTGGCTTCAGTAATGCTGGTCCACTATCTGGTCCACTTCTTCCATCTGTATCACATTTTGTCCTGTCATTTACAGTTTTTAACAGAGAAATAAGTAAAGTGTATGCAAAACAAATACTTAAAAGTTATAATATAGAATATTCAGAGAAGAATATTCACTATTGCTACAATTTAAATGTAAAAATCTCTGAATACACATTAAAGTAAGTATGATCTGTCCTTATTTTATTAAGAAAATATTTTGGTCACAACATCAATATCTGTTATTTTTTCCTCTCTGGAAATGAACTGCTATTGAAAATGGTACTTATGTCCATTGCATTAGCATAATTGTGTATAGCACAACTGACGTCCTCACATTTTCTTCTATTGTAGCTGCATAAAAACGAACTGCAACAAATACATTTATTTTAACATGAACTTACCCCTAAGTGAGGTTTAGGAACACTCTTCTTCTTTGACGACGAAGAAATATTCACACTCCACGCTCTCTCGTGTTCAGCTAGCTTACTGTGTAGTCACGACAGATGTTGGTATCATGGCCATGGATAAATCCAGCTTGCATCAGACCCAAGATTCTGGATTATCTGCCATCTGCAACATCTGCAGCAATGGAGAAGAGGCAGCATAAAGATTGAGCTGTAGTGTTACACAGCAAAAGATGTCACTATATGGCCTAACAGCAATGCTGCTTCATTAGTATTTGGACACTTAAGCCAGAATTAAAAGTGTATTAAATGCACTGCATTAGATGACAAAATTTCAAACCAAGACACAATCTATTTGTATCTAAAGCAATTACACTATATTAACAAGGTTCTCATTTATTCAAGTCACTGAAAAATATTGGGTACAGTTCATTCACTTGACTTTGTTTTCCATTAGATAGAGATTTCAGTTGTAATATAAGTGGATTTATTGATTGTTAAAGGGATTCATTAGTTGTTGGATAAATGGATGCACAGAACCTCACAACTTGCAAATCTATTCTAAAAATAGCAAACATGAAGAATTACAATTGGTTGTTATACTGTTATACTTAAAGGAACAGTTCTGTCATCATTTACTCACCATCATTCCATTTCAAATCTGTACATTCTTTCTTCTGGAGAACACAAAAAATATATTTTTTGTGCAGTTCACTTTGATAAAGGAAAGCAAAATGAAACTACTACATTGTGGTTTAAAATAATTATTTGCTAAACTTATTTTACAACAATCATATATTCCACCAGTGAATCTTAGGACCAGAGAAAATGGAAATAGGGTACTCTTACGCAAAGAAAATATATTTCTTATATGAATGATCATCTAGCCATCACAATTTGGCCCTTGTCAAGTTTCACATATATGGAAATGTATTATGTGATATATTGCATTATATTTTGCAGTATATTCCCATATATTTTTGTTATGTCAGAGTAACATGTTCAACTCTTCCGCAGTGATTGTTTTAGAACCTTATGGCTGGCAATTCTTGAGACAGAACAAGCTCTGGTGTGTGTATAGACATCTATAGTTGAACTTTTGATTAATGTTTACATATTTGTGGTCCTATTGAGTCGTGCTCATTATAGCCCACAGGGGTTCTACAGTGACATCTGAAGATGAACTAATATTATTCAGACATATGATTCAGACCCATGAGTGCAATTCGACTGGTTACGACTAAGTGAAATCAAGAGACAGCAAAAAACTCCAATTCATTCAGTCTGAAACCGCTTTCCAAGTAAGCTTCCTTTGGAAGGAGAGCAAAATCTTTTACAATTTACAATAAGCTCTCTGCAGGTAGAGATATGAAACCCTAGATTTATACAAAATGCAGCCTAACATGTACACACAATATCTAGAGCAACAATGTAGTCTTCTTCTCAGTTTGAGCACACTGTATAAAAGGAAATGCTTTCTTTTCTTTGTAAACAGAAAATAGTAAAGACAAGAAAATTAAGGACTACTGAGAACCTGTAGGTGCATCCCAGCTTGCTATGATGAGATTTTTTTTTATAGCACAAGAGACCTTCAAAAAGCATTTAAGCTCCCTCTTTCTACACACTTGAACCATGACAATACATAAAACAAGATATTCAAGTTCACACAATCACTTTAACCTACTGTTATAGACAGAAAGATCACCTAAACAGAGTTTGATGCATAACTTGATTCGAATGTTTTGTGAAAATGAATTTCCACATATACAAACTGGGAAAAGCTATCAAGACAATAACCAGGCACATTATCCAAGGGGTGTCACATAGTTCTCCTGTATCCCTCATGTTATGACTGTTCAATTCAATCATGATTTTCATCCCCAAGTCACATGGATGGGTTTATGCATTCCTATGACTGTCCTCATTGATTTAATCGTGTTGCCAGGGAAGCAATGCTGAAAATATTAAGAGTGCTAGTGAATGATTTGACCGTCTGCCATTCGCTCGGGGCTTTATTTTCCTCTCCTGGTTCATTTTACAGGTGGACAGAGATGAAAACAAATTATAATGAACATTGCATGCTCGTGTGAAAATGGCAATCAATCTTTGGACACAGTTACACAAAGGTGGTGAGCTGGGCTCTTTGTTCCAAAGTATTGACGTTATGATGAGCAAATGCATTATTTGCAGCCAGATATGGCCATTTGTAATGAACTAAAAGAGAAGCTGGACTAATGGTCTGGTATTGTAAAAGCAGATTCATGTGTGGTTGTAGCATTTTTTACATTTATATGTAAGAGAAGAACTTTTCAAAACAAATGATGTTTTCTGCAAGTAATTATAAGATAATAATTGTGTAAGCACAAGTTCATAGGCTTCTGGATTCTAAAAGCTCAAGAGATTGGTGAAAAGGCTTTATACCTTAGCATAAAACATGGTCATTTAACGACTGGAATTAAAGAGGCAACTGGGGGGCTGTCAGATTTTAGAGCAGCAATGAGGGGGGAAAAAAGGGAATTGAACAAAAGCACCTTTGTAAATGAGAACAAAATGGCAATATTCAAACCTCTTGTGAAATGCAAAGGCATAAAAAGAAGTATAGTTTGGATGTGTCCACATGATGCAGTAGGGAAGAAGAATCAGGTTATCTCAAGTGAAGGCTAAACATTTTCAGTAGGCTATTAAGGTTGCCATGTCATTGATGCACATTTTACAGTCTCGAGTTTATACAAAAATTATGGGCTGTCAGCCTCAGAGAGCACACTTGACCACCACCCTTTCAATGACCGTCTGATTCTTATAAAAATGGTTCCCACAGCTTAGCCTTGGCCTAGCCTTGGTTTGTTCATTGCAAGTTATTTATTTATTTATTTCTCTCCACTACTTCCTTAAAATCTTATGGAGTTTTTTCTTTGCCACCTTCACCCTTTGCTTGCTCACTGTGAGCTTTACGGCTTAAGACATTATTGCATGATTTTAAGTAAAGCTGCTTTGAAATGACAGATTGTTAAAAGCACCATACAAATGATGAAAAAAATGACTTGTTCTGTTTTTTTTTTTTTTTTTTACTGCTAACTGATTAGCCTGCTATAAAGTCATGAATCTGAACAGATTTCTGTGACAGGCATCAAAAGTCTTTTCTAGCAGTTTTTTGTTGGCATAAATAGCAGACAATTCTGCATATTATAAATTAAATAATCTTAAAATATGCAAATTAAATTTAATGCAGTACAATTTGTGAGCTATAGGCTTTATAATGTGTGTGTGTGTGTGTGCGTGTGCGTGTGTGAGAACTTGACCCCACAAAGTACAAATGATTTGGAATGTTTGACTTTGTGGGGTCCTTTAATTGGACCCCACAAGGACAAAATCTTTTATATGAGACTAAATGTTGACTCAATTTACTATTGTCCTTCCCTACACTATACCCAAACCTACCCGTCACAGGAACCTAACGTA
>RJVU01075544.1:1997617-2012868 GCA_003731715.1 Anabarilius grahami
AAAAAAAAAAAAAAAAAAACTCAAGTCAAGGTTGTTGAAAAAATATGGGTCTAGGCAAAGATTATTAGACATGTCAAAGTTAAATGAATCTGAGAATATTTGCATAGAGTGCTAAACCTGGCTTTTCTCCAAAACAGGCTTAAAGAAACATACTAAAGGAGGCCAACACAAGCCTATGGGAACCCTGAAAGAACTGCACTCTAGAGGTGGGAGGAAATAGACAGGAGATAACGGTATCATGCATGTTTCATAAATCTTTTTTTTTAGGGTGGAAACGAAGCAGAGAAGATTGACCGATGACTTCATGTTTTTTCTTACATATGTGACAGGTTCAAAAAGGTTTTTTTCTTTTTCTCTTCACAGGGTTGTACGCCGTCTATTGCACATTTCTATTTCTATCATACATACAGTACGCTACCGTTCAAAAGTCTGGGGTCAGTAAGACATTTTTGAAGACCGTGTCAGTGATGTTACAAAAAAGGAATGCTGAAAAAACAGCACAATTTCAACATTGATAATAATAAGAAATGTTTTTAAGCACCAAATCAGCATATTAGAATGATTTCTGAAGGATCATGTGACACCGAAAACTGGAGTAATGATGATTTTTTGCCATCAAAAGAATAAATTACATTTTAAAATATATTAAAATAAAGTTATTTATAGTTATAATAATCTATCATAGTATTTGTTTTTACTGTACCTTTCTTTTTCTCTGTCTTTCAAAAACATTTAAAAATCTTACCGACCTCAAACTTGTGAATGGTAGTGTACTGCAGCTGAAACCCAGAGAAACAGTTGTTGGTTATTGTTGTTTTTGAACCATTCTCTTTAGGGAATGCTGCGGTTTAGTACGCATTATAAAGCAGATGTCATAATATTATTGAAAATACATAATTAATGAATAGCCCTTGTGTAACAATTCAAACAAAGCCAAGGGTCAGAGACTGACTAGGACAATTCATGCCCTGAAGTGACCAGGGAAAGCCTAGACATTAATCCATTGTAGCATGTTTGATTTAAGAAAATGCCCAAAACCATTTTGGTGCAATGAAAACAGAAAAATATGTGACTCATTGATGCCATATACGATAATTACAAAAGCTATGCTAAATATTTCAAGATTCTCACGATATCATATGTTGTTTAGAATCCAAACAGAATATATACTACAGTATCAGTGTATATAAAGTATGAAGTGAACATAAATTTATCTGGGGGAAGTATGTTATGGTATGCAGAGCACATAATCACGACGACTTTTGTCGTATTAAGTAACAAGCATTCTGTCTGTGAAGGTTCTCAGCCATTGGGGTTATAGCAGAATGTCTCATAGTATTTATTTTCAAGTGTTTTTGGAGAGCATTTTTGGGTCGATGTGCCATGTTTGAACATCCCGGAGGGTGACCTATCCACCAGAGAATGCATGCAGAGTCAGCCTCTTCTCAAATGAGCGCCTTGTGGTTTTTCACCAATGTCACTTCTCCAGTCAACAAAATGCATGCCTGAAATTTTCCCCTTTAGTCCAAAAGAACTTGCCGTTCGGATGAAAACAGAGCTGGCTGCTTTTCACCGCCTTGCAGCCATGTTCCAAATGTTTTATTTGGCTTTAATGCACCAGGACTTGGCACGATCTGCCGTGATGCACACAATTTTTCCGTCACTAATCAATTATTTACAATCAAGATGTAACTTTAGGGCGAAGGTGAGCGAATAAAACATTTTGTGAAATTATTATTTGTATTGCATTTTTGCACTAGATATTCCATCACAATTCTTTAATCATTGGGACTTGTTGTAGTTTCGTGTGAGTGGTTTAGTGTTGTGTGAGAATGCCTAAACATTTGCCGTAATCCTTTTTAGAACTACTGAAGCAGAAGAAAACACTCAAAACACCATTGCCACTTGTCTCTCAATAGTGCACAATGTTTTCACCCATGTTGGCCTCCCGCCTCATGCCTCAGTAGGTTGTTGTGAATGCCGGGTTTGTCGCCCGCAGTGTCTGCTGTCTGCTGCCACAGATTCTAAAATAATGAGAGGGCCTCTGCCTCTCGCTTTTTCGTTCTTGGGGCAAACAGAACAGACCACCTTTGCTTTTGAGTGTTCCTCACGCTGATTGCCTGCGCCTCCTGTTTTCATCCGGTCGCCTTGACCTCCAACCCGTTTTCAGCCCTCCGTCAAAAGTGTGGCATTTTGACACAGTGTGCCCTGTAGGAACCCACAAAGCAGCATGACCCAATACGTCTAGGTCAGATGACGGCCACCATGCCTCCTCTGAATGTGTGTGCGTGTGTTTGAGAGCAAGAGAGAAGTAGCAGAGAACAGGCTCTGTGTGTCTGTTTTCGTGTAACGTCCATCGTACTATTTGTATGGCTTACAAAAGGGTGGAAATTCCATCTGTTGAGAGTGCCTCTTCAGGCTTCATGCCTATTTCGCTGCTGACGGTTGTGCAGATCCATTTACTGATTTTACTCAGAGTGTCCTCAAACCCTTTTATTCACGCTGTGTAGCATGCTGAAGCAAAGCAAGACTGAAGAAAACTAACCTACTGACAATTTAAACTTTGGGAATGTCTTGAGCATTGTTCTCATTTACAACAGTGTGAGAATGAATATGATGGTGGTTAGGTAGAGATTATTATTATTATTATTATAAAATGTAATATAAAGTAATAACTGCTGACATTTACATTGTGTCATGCATTAGAAAAATATGTATTTGTATAATTATTTTTTTAATAGATTTTTTTATTTACTAATGCTTGAGACATTGTTAATGCAAGTAATATATTTTTATAAACAACGATGGTAATAATAATAATAATTGTTAACTTTACAATAAGATTTCATTTAACATTAGTTAACTACATTAGTTAACAAAATAACAATGAACAATACTTCTACAGCATTTATTAATCTTATACATTTTTAAGATCAAAAGTTGTATCTGTTAACATTAGTTAATGCACTAACATGAATATGAACATTTACATTAAGTAACATTAAGGTTAATAAATGCTGTGAAATATATCTATTCATTGTTAGTTCATGTTAGTTAATGCATTAACTAATATTAACAAACGTTATTGTAAAGTGTTTCCATTATGATTATATAAATATAAAAAGTATTGAAATTACTAGCATTTACAATGTCTCAGGCATTAGCATATAAAAATATAATATTTTCATGTTTAATATTTTTGTATAATTTATTTTTGCATGAGACATTGCTAATACTAGTATTATTATTATGATTAATCATCATCATTGACATAAAAAGCATTTAATGTTTCATCTTTTCAATAGAATACAAATTTTTTAAACACTTTTTTGGGGTTGTTCCTGTCATGCAGTTCTTTTTGATCTTTTTTACTTTTAAATATGAATTAATACTTATTCATTTAAGGAAGTTGTTTTTATGAAAAACATTAAGTGCCATAAAAAAATGGCACTTAATGTTTTTAATTATAACCTCATTATTTATGCAGTGAAATATGTTTAATTTTGAAATATTTGATTGTCTTAATATTATCATTGCTATGTGTGTAATTTTTAGGTTAGAAAAATTTAATGCCTGAAATATTCCTTAAACAATTGTCTTTTTTTATATGTTAGTGCATAGCTCCTGGAAACATGGCAAAATCCAAGTAGTAAAATCATTTAAAATTCACAATTGTGCTAAAACTAATTAATGTAACTTCATTTTTTAAATTGTATATATTTATAATATATATAGACATATTTGAGTCATGAAAATGTATTGCACAGTAGGAATGACTTCTATAACACATAAATCTTAAGCCCAATGTGCACAACTTCTTTTCTGACCTGGGGAGAAAAATATTACACCTAAGGAATGAATTATACATTTAACAGATGTTTAAAATAACGCTCACATGAAATGAAGAGTCAGTGGCATGGAAAAGCAGTTTTATTCTACGTAATGCGGGCCGCACCACCAGAGTGGCAGCTCTTTCTGCTCGCTCTTTTCAGATAGTGTAACCGGGCCCAGCAGCTAGAGGGAGTAAGAGTATCAACAGGGGCCAACTAATATCCCAGAGTTCATAGGCCAGCTCTCACCAGTCAGTGACCCCTGAATCGCACCCATTATCCAATCTGGCATCGGGCCAGCGGGAGGGCATCATAAGGGTGGCCTCCTCTCTTGCAGAGAACAATGCCTACAGCAAACATTACAGTTAAATACATGCACTCACGTACAGGCGTGCAAGCATGCACACTGTAGCAGAAGCGTGGATATTCCTTAATGCATACATACGCTCTGGCACTCGTGTTTTTTTCCAAGGAAATTTACATCAATGCACACGATCATGCACACATGTTGATTAAACACATATGGAGCAGCCTTTTCTTAGCAATGGCCAGCATACCTAATTGAAGTAGACAGAAAATTATAGACATTAAGAATTTCAGTACCGATTCAAAGGGAGTTAGGCTGTTCTGATAGCTTTTCAAAGCTAAGTGAGTGTGAATCAAAACATGGTCGGGGTGAATTGGTTCATCTCTGTTTCTTATTTATAAAACTCTTTGAAATGCCAGCTCTCACTATCCTGGGGTTATATAATTTTTTTTTGAATCAAGGACCCCTGGTGTAACCCCTATAAAGAATATATTAATATTTTATAATGTACCAGTATTTTATTTATTTCATCCAATATAATCTTTATTCAGTAGTTTCATGTATCATTGTCCAGGAAAATATTTAATAGTGAAATAAATAAAAAAATACTAGTAATAATAATGATAATATTTTAATATTAATAGTTTATTATTATTATTATTATTTGTAGACATGCAAAACACTCACCACCACCTCTAAGAGCAACTATGTGGGTGTGTCCCGTTTGAACTGACCTGTGATTAGTTTGGCAGGAACTATTAGAGTGATTAAGGCTGAGGTTTAAGGATGGGCTTTGATCAGTGCTCTGAATAAAAAGGGCAACGGCTGCTTCCAGGAGCGGGGGATTGACCAATTGTGCGTCCAAGAGAACTACTGTGTGTTATGCTGTTATCTGCTGACCTGTGCATTTGTCCGCAGGGCAATGGAGGCAACAGACTGAACAATGTTAAGATAATGTTCACATAGTTTTTTTTTTTTGCAGTGGTTTTGAATATTTCAGGCCCTTACTGCATTCTTACTACACCATGTTGAATATTGAATTTTACCCTCTGAACAAAAATTCCAGTATCTTCCTTTTTTGTTATTGTTCCTGAATCAATAACTGAACACTATACAACTATTTTGGAAAGGCAAGGGTAAGCACATTTCTATACAGTGCTATACAATTACTTTTTTATTATGTCATTTATGAACTTCAAATATTTATGAACTTTCAATTTTCAGTTTTGTTTATACTTGTATAGCACTTTTCTAGCAATCTATAGCACAAGTGTTTCAAAAGACGTAATATAATGTATAATAATGATTTGGATTAAAGTATTAATAATGTGTTTTTTTTTTTTATCTAAGAGATTCAACTTTTTTATCATATAGAATAATACAGTATATATAGTTGTGGAAAAAAATATTCACAAGCTATATATTTTTCCCATTCAGAACAGAATTATTTCCACTGAGAAAAAAATTTATCCACTTGATATTTGCTCTTTTCCAATGTAAAAATGAGTCTAAAAAACAAGATTTGTGCCAAGTCATTTTTTGTTAGATTTTTTGGTAACACTATTGTAAGGTTACACATTAATACATGTACTTACTATGTAATAACAGTAAATTATGCATAATTACAGGTAACTAACCCTAAACCAAATACCAACCATAACTCTATAGTAAGTACATGTAATTAATTAATATTACTCAGTACCTTTTTGAATAAGTACAATGTAATTACGTCACCTTAAACTAAAGTGTAACCGATTTTTTTTTTATGTCCGCTATACTGGATGCCACGAATAAAGCAATGTAAAAGTGTTCATATTTTAGCCATACTTATGAACTAGTGTTTAAGTATATGCAGTATGTGAATTAGTTTTGAAGAACATATGTATGTATATGTCTCTGCATGTTTATGTGTACTTGCTGGTTGATTTAAATATATATACAAATAAATATACATTAATATGATAATAAAAATACATAATTGTGAGTTGTAGGGAGCTGTGTNGAAATTAGTGATGCACTGATCATGATTTTTCATGGCCGATTCCATTTTTTTTTTACAAATAAATTGGCTGATTCTTATACTGGTTGCCGATATGTATATGTATATATATATATATATATATTTTTTTTTTCTTTAAGCAAATTTATTTGTTGTTCATTTGCTCTATAACAGGCCAAACTGATCTTAAACAAACAAAAACAAAAAATATCTGTGGCCATTTGAAATTAGAGGATTTAATTTAATCATGATCCAAACACAGATGCTATACACATGTAGCATGAGCAGTTTTTTTTTTTTTTGGTCTGACTTTAGATTTGTGAAATTATGCTACATAAGACATACCTGCACAAAACATAAATCGCAGACAGGCCGAATAAAAATGCAAATTCATTCTCTGCCAAAAACAACACTTATTCCTACATAGCTAATGTTCTTGCTGTGCTATGTCTCATAGATTTAAGTCTCGCTTAATACATGCTCTGTGTGCTTACAAGCTCTAACATCGATTCACAGAGTGTGGTGGCAGTGTTTCCCTAGAATTTCTCAAACATTCATGAGCTTCCATAACAGATTTTCCGTGTCAGAGTTGCCCTTACAAGCTTATCTCGAGCTAGCTTTCCCTAGATAGATAGACAGATAGATAAAAAATGAAAGAAAGAGAGGGGAAAAAGGATGTGTGAATGAATAATTCACTTCTTTAACAGCATCACAAGGGATTTTTGCCTGTTAGAGAACTCTTGACTCCAATTAGGAAATTAGACAAGGATAACGACAAATAATGCCATCCTTAAAGTCATGTATTCACTGGCCACACTGAGAATAATTACAGATAATGTAGTGATGTGTAGCCATGCTTTGAATTTAGATCACTCCTGTGGTTGACCTTCAGCAAGTGTTGCTAATTTGCATGTTGTCCTCTGTTTCCTCCTAATGATATACTGATGCATTATGCTTGGGGAAACTGTTGTTGTTGTGTCATTCTGCTCCCTATTTCATGATGATGTGATTCGGTATGTATTGTACATGAATTTGGAGATTAGCAATGGCCTTGATCCACTAAACTAGTGGCACTGATGATTCAATTACCTGTGACACAATGGAAATAAGGGGAACCTGCAGTTTTTACTGAGAGCCATTTCTACTTCATTTAACTCTTAAGTTTAGTATTGTTTGTTGGTGTAACCTTATAAGTTGATTCAGTGATTTCAATTTAATAAAATCAATTGTTCAGCTAAGTTATGAGAAAAGCACTTTTTAGCAAGACATACAAGACAAGACATACATACAAACTTTAGGGTCAGTAAGTTATTTTTAAGAAGCTCACCAAGGTTGCATTTATTTGATCAATATAACAAAACAGGAATATTGTGAAATATTAAAATGAATATTCAATTTTAATATATTTTAAAATGTAATTTATTTATATGATGGCAAAGCTGAATTTTCTGTAACAATCACATGATCCTTCAGAAATCATTCTTCACTGTGTGCAGAATTATTAGGCAAGTTGATTTTCTGATCATATTTTTTTCCCAAGCACATTTTACCAATTCCAAACCACATCAATCTTAATAACTACTATTAATTTTGTATTTAATAATTTATAAGTGATTTATAATTGTTCATGAAGGCTGGAAATGAAAAACGCCTCATATTCATATTCAGATTATTAGGCAGGTTTTCTTTTACAGGCAAACTGAGCCAAAAAATTGATTTAACTCAGACTGAAAAGTCAAAAATTATTAAATGCCCATGAGAAATATTCAATACTAATGCAATACTAGAAATTGCAAAGTTAAAGCATGAGCCATACTTTAACTGCAAAATAATTAAGAATTATGGTGAAAAATTAAGTGTGAAACCATCAGGAACCCTTTAGGTTAGGTAAAGAATCCTAAAAAATGACCCGCACTTAATAAGAATCACAAGCTGAAGTGTTGTAAAATACATGAATACTGTTTTTTTTTTTTTTCTATAGGCTTTATAGACCGACAGATTGAGAGTGACTCTTGAAGGACCAGCACCACATACTCCTGTACCACTGTTTGAAGAATACATCATCCAGAATCTGGCAGTAAGATGTGGGAGTTCACTTTTAGTCCATTTCCTATCCTGAAATGTCTGTCTTGCCGATATGGAATAAAAATTATCTTCCAAAACTTACTGCCAGATTCTGGAAGATGAATTCTTCAAACTGTGGTACAAGAAGATGTGGTGCTGGTCCTTCAAGAGTCACTCTCAATCTGTCTATATAAAATGAAACCCCTTTAAAATATAAAACCGTTTTAGACCATGGGCCAGGCGCGCCAACCATTTTTCCTATCCTTTAACTAGCAATAATGGATTCGGACACTACTTAAGTGCACTTGTGCTGTGCGCTTTAGACCATGCGCTTAGATCGTTAAAATAGGGCCCTTAAAGACAGAAAAATAAGGCTTTATTTACATACACTTACACTTGCGTTTTGGACTTTTCGTGGAAGTGAACATTTTGGTGCATTGAAACTATTGACAATAAGACAGCCCTACAATATGGCCTTCCTATGAAGTGCAATCATTACCAAACTTGGAACTGATTAAGACACATCCTGCGGCAGTTGTTGAGCTGCTTGTCATTTTAGTGACTCAACCTCAACAAAAATGTTTTGTTGTCTCTATAGTTTACCCATGGACAATAGCATATGATGTTTACCCTGCAATTCGCTCGATTCAGCCATACAATCAAGCTAGAGCAGATAAAAGTCCATGTATCCAAAGGGCAAAATACTAGATCCGTGGTTTTATTTTAATGGCAACTCATTACACATCATCAGTCTCTATAGTTACACAGGGAAGACCCTGCAGGATGACAAGGCAAAACTCCCGCTGATAGGTTGCGTGCATCTGCCGTTGGCCCCACCATAAGCAGGCAAGCCATTCAAGGCACATTAGGCCAAGACAGTTTGAGTCCAGGCAATGACCCAGAGCAGGAGGGTAGCATAGTATGGCGGGTGTTCTCAACCCTTAACTGGCCCTTAGAAACGTTCATGCAGTTGTTGTCCCCTCCTTTCAGTCTCCGTCGTGTTCCCCCCGCCTGACTCTCTCTCCAAGATCGCTGGCTGTCTGTCCTCTCGCAACCCATGATAGGGGGGATGTGTTCATGTTCCAGATATTAAATTACTCATGAAATATTTGCTTGTGCTCCAGGCTTTGCTGCTGCCCGCTCAGAAAACTCCACTTAGCCCTTTTCCGGCTTCTCAGAGTGCTGGCGTGTGGCACCTCTCCTCAGAAAGTCAATTTTTCCCATTTGGAGCAGTGGCATTAGAGAAGCGCTTCGGCTCACATTAACATCAAACCTCAAAATCTTGCCACCTTGTCCTCTACACCCTCATTTTTTCCTTTTCCTTCCTGTTCTCAAATTCTAATCACTGACACCTTCACACTTCAGATAAGATGCTTCCCTAAAACAAGACACTCGGGAGGTGACCTCTGCGTGATTCTGAAATGAAATCCTTCATGCTCCCGTGCACATGAAAGCAGCAGAGAGTTCCATCTCTGCTCAGTGAACCTGAACAATTCTTTAAAGACCCAGCGGATGAGAGCTGTGAGAGGGAACACATTCGGTTTCTACCGCCTTAATTTCATTAGTGCCCTCAAACCCAAACTCTGCATTTCTGTCAGATTGTGTATGCCCCAGTGGTGGATGAAGAGGCGAGTAAAGCTATAAGCATTAAAAGGTCTTTCTGAGTAATTTGTAGGACCGTAAATAAATCAGAACATTTCTAATTAATATGAATGTCTTTTTGGCAATATCTTGTAATACATAATGTACATATATAATAATATATATAAAATATATATATAATTTTTTTATATAGTTTTGTCTCTCATGCTCACCAAGTCTGCAATTAAAATTTACAATTAAAAATTGTTTTAATATATTTTAAAAATGTACTTTATTCCTGAGATGGCAAAGCAAAATTTTCTGCATCATTACTCCAGTCTACATCCTTCAGAAATCATTCTAATATGCTGATGTGCTGCTCAAGAAACATTTCTTCTTATTATCAATATTAAAAAAGTTGTGCTGCTTAATATTTTTGTGGAAAATTCAAGAGAGCAACATTTATTTGACAAATGTTTTGTAAAAATGTAAAAGCCTGTTCTGTCACTTTTAATCAATTAAATGCATCATTGCTGAATAAAATGAACTTCTTTAACCAAAGCTTACTGACCCTAACCTTTTAAACAATAGTGTATATCAATCAATCAATATTTGATTTAATTGTGCATTCTCATTTGCTCTAATTTTAATTTTTTAATTTGCCTTTGCTGTCATCTAACAATCACTTTTCTGAGACTTTAAAAATGTTAATAATTTAACTGTTAAAGGTCATTTCTAGCAAATCTCAAATTGAATATTCCTTTTCAAATATAATCATTATGATGTTGTGATGCCTAAATTCTCTTGTAGCATTTACAAGCATTGATTTTCATTCTTTTTTCTTTTTTTTGTATTTAATATAAGCTATTTAACGATTATTGGGCATAACATGAAAATATTTATCAGCTAATCAGTATAAAAAATAATTTTAATATTGTTACAACCCTAAATTAAAGTAATTTTTACGGTCGGATCGAGTAGAAATAGATACTTGAGGTAACTATTGCATATTGCTAATTTTACAGTAACTTGAATATACTTCATTTGCTAAATGCATAAATGTAATCTTGATACAAAGTCAGTAATAAATGCGAAGTCTGAAATGCTTTTATTTCTATTAATGCATACCTGTAAGCAATCAAAACTTACATAACATTATTGTATTTTCTCCTTTAATTTTAATGTTGTTAGTGAAAATATATCTGGACACTTGAAGTAATAAAAGTATTACTGTATTTTGACTTGACATGGTGCTACTGACACCAAGGTCATGGGTTCATTTCCCAAGGAAAACATTATGTTTAAAATATAACTTGAATGCAGTTTGTTACATTTTGCAGACACTTTTCCAGATGTATAAATGAAATGTAATTAGATCTTAACACGGTCAAATGTGAAGAAAACTTTGTCCTACAGCACTATTGTGGTGCCTGTGGAATGCATACAGGATGTTAAACAAGAAATGATACTCTATTTCTCTAACAAAAATTAGAAAATTGTAGGAAAATACACTGTAACATATGTCCTTGGCCAACAAATTTTAAAATGGACCCTAAGTGTAGTTTAAACAGCTGTTTAACAGATTTCAAGGCATACTTAGAGAAGAAAACTAATTTGTGCAGATGGGATGCCAAAATGTTAAATATTTCTGAATTGACATCTCTCTAAATTTTGAGAGTTGATCGATGGTCTCCGGAGGCGACTACTTTGATCCTGTGTGAAAAATCAAATTACTGCTAATGACAAAATCAGATTAGTTTAGTTCTGCAGCTGCAAGGCTTTACCACCCATCTGAAAAATAGGAGTTATCCCATGTCTGGTTTTGGAATATTATTTCTGATTGCTTCCTCCCTGTCAGCACGGCAGAGAGGCTAAATGGGGTCTCGGTGCTCAGCGTTCTCTGCAGACCTCATCCGCTCGTGCTTGCCAACTTCCAAGTCTCGTCGAGACATTCGCATCTGTCCATTAAAAACTGCTGTGTAGCTGCCCTCTCTCTCTCTACGTTTCTGTATTTCCTTTTGACCCACGTTCACTGGAAAAGGTGACATTCCATTCACCCGTGATTATTACCAGCTCATTCATGAAATCTCCAACTAGAGGGCAGAGATAGGAAGTGTAGCTGGACATTTCTTTAAGCTGGTGTTTTGAGCTCAGATTGCCCTCTTCATTTGAACTTCAAGTGCAGGGCGAGTGGACTCAACAGATGTATATTTCATTGCTCTGAAATGGAAAGCACAGCTTCTTTACATGAATCCTAGTACTAATCGTTGACCTGTGCAGCTTATATGTGTGTTGTTTTCATTTGCTTTTTAATTTAACATCTGCTCATTTCTAAGAGCTCCATTTCTTTCTTGGCCTTTTTGTCCTAGTGATTATTTTGGATTAGTGGACGCCTATTTATATAACCATGTAAGTCGTTGTGTTTAGTGGATGTTTAGTTAAGTGTGTGTGCGCATGGTGTGGTGACAACTAAGTGTTTCCACCAGTGTGTTTGACCCCCTTGGAAAAATAATTCTCTTTTTATAAACAAATCACAGACATTCTCAGATGCAGACCGTAAACCATAAACCAAGAGCTAGTGTTTCAACGTATATATTAAAAACAGATATATGTTAAGCTTCATCCTTAAATTTCTCTACCATCTTCAAATAAAATTAGGCCCCTTCGGCGGTTGTATCTTCTCTGTTGTGCCGTTCCAAAGGCATGACAAATAAATCATACTTATCTGTTCCCCTGCTGATTTGGTCGTCCTCTGTGACTCTGAGAGCAGTCGACCAGTAACCAGAACAAATAAGAAACCTTTAATGAAAAAGAATTATGCTATAGGAAATCTATACAAGGTCTCTCTGGAGAAAGGCACAGAGTGAACACAAGTATGCAAAGTATTCATTATGCACGTTTTTTGGACTATTACTTAATTTTTTTTTTTGAGATAGATTCCACATAAATGCAAAGCAGTCACAAAAAAATTTTTTATTAACTGGTTTACCTGCAAATATATTTAATTGTATTGATTTTGTCTATGACAAAAAACTATTAAGACAAAAACCTAAGTAAGGAGTTACATTTCTTTTTTTTTCTTTTTAAGGGGATAAAAATAAGGTTAATTCATGTACCGTACAAGTGTTCTCAAGTACATTTAGATGTTTAGATATTTTTCCTTTTTTATTATTTTTTTTTAATGTTTTTTAATGAGAGATTTGTTTGTGGAATCCATTAACTACTACCTACTTCTTAAATAATTTTTATTATTTTCTACTAAAAGCATCTTTTGCTCACCAGTTCAGCATTTATTTGATCAAATAATACAGCAAGATAGTATTATTGTGAAATATTATTACAATATAAAATAATTTTCTATTTTAATATATTGTAAAATGTAATCTATTCATCCTGATATGCTGATTTGGTGCTCAAGAATTTTTTTTATTATTATCAATGTTCACCCAAAAATTAAATTTCTGTCATTAATTACCCTCATGTCGTTCCACACCCGTAAGACCTTTGTTCTTCTTCTGAACACAGATAAAGATATTTTTGATGAAATCCAAGAGGTTTTTTATCCCCCATATAAAGCAACGTAATTACCACATTCAAGGTCCAGAAAAGTAGAAAAGACATCGTTAAAATAGTCAACATGATTACAGTGGTTCAACCTTAATGTTATGAAGCGACGAGAATACTTTTTGTGCACAAAAACTAAACAAAAATAATGACTTTATTATACAATTTCTTCTCTACCCTGTCATTCGCGTTAACTATTTTAACTTTACTAATTTTCTGGACCTTGAATGTGGTAATTATGTTGCTTTATATGTGAGATAAAAAAACCTCTTGGATTTTATCAAAAATATACTAATTGTTGTTTGTTGGAACAAAATGAGGTTGAGTAATTAATGACAGAAATTTCATTTTTGAGTGAACTAACCCTTTAAAAACAGTTGTGCGGCTTAATACTTTGTAGAAACCGTAATAAACTTAAACTTTTTTCAGGATTCTTTGAATAGAAGGTTAAACAGAACTGCATTTATTTGAAATACAAAACTTTTGTAACATTATGAATATTGTCATAATTAATGTCTTTATTAATGTCTTTGCTTAATAAAAGTATTAATTTCTTAAAATAAATAAATAAATAAATTTTTACTGACCTCAAACTTTTAACAGTAGTGTTAGTGGTTGATCTGTGTGACAGTGTCAGATGAGGGAAACCAAGGTTTGCCACACTGAACATCTCTATCATTAAAAATGAGAGCTTGGCAAATGCTATGAAGCACGGAATATGGCTGCCCATCTGTCAGCAATCACTGGGATCTTGCTTTGTGCCAGTTTCTTGCATGCTGAACATCTTATTTTACTGTAGACATGAACCTCTTGTTCAGCAGTTTGTCTTTACTGCAACGGAATATTATAAATAATGCACATAGACTACAAGCATGTCAGAACTGGAGGATACAGATGGGCCAAACTGAGAAATTAGAGTCCAAAAGATTCCCTTAGGTGTGCATATGTCTGCTCAAGTACCAGTCACTGAATGCACCTTGGGTTCAAATATTTACACAAAAAAGAGTGATCAGCAGCACCCCTCATGCCTCCACAGATGGGATGCAGGCAAAATCTGATTGATTGATTGTGCCTTATGTTTTGATGGTTACGTCACCATGGCAACACAGGGATTGTAACTATTCAACATGTTATTGATCAGCTTTGAAGGTTCCTTTGATGTTAGTGGAAAAATTGATTTACAATTTTTATTAATATGTATCTTTTTTTCCTCCCATGGCAAATGTATTTTGTTTCTCTACTATTCTCTTCCTGAAGATTGTTTTTAACAAAGACAGGCAAACAGAAATCATGCTAACAAGTGTTTACCCTGATGCAAGATTCCTTTGTGCATATTGTTTTCATAAACACTCACAATAATGTGGCCCTGACCTGTCCAGAGAGATAAGCCTGGGTAGAAGCCAGCTTTGCAGTGTAATTTATGACCCCGAGTCAAGCCAGATTAGTCTTGATTGGATTGTCTTTGCCATATGTGACCTACAATCTGTACTATGCTTGTATTGGCAGGCTGAAGGGGTCAGCATACTCCCTGGGCAAAGGTTGTCATGGGAACGACCCCTGGATCATTCAGTCTGCTATTTCGCTGCCCCTGCTCATCTTGAGGCAGAATGATCCAGATTCTTGTATGTCACTCTTATATTCTTCTGCTCTATTTCCCAACGCTGCTGCACTGCACACAAGTAATACACACACAGTGGCTTATATACACATTTACACACACGCACACAAAACCATTAAGTATATATATTATGTAAACAAACAAATTAATTGGTACGGTTAATTGGCAATTTATTCAGTTTGTGTAAAGCTCTTATAGCCTGACAGTCAATTTTTGAAAGGATTCTGATTCATTAATTGTATTAAGATTTGTATTTTATTTGATTGTGTTTTTAAAAGTCCAAAAATG
>RJVU01075544.1:2013196-2045999 GCA_003731715.1 Anabarilius grahami
TTTTTTTTTTTTTTAAATAAACAATTCATTTAACTTGTTTTGTAAGAGTCACTTTAATAATAAAAACTATTATAAATTAATTTTAAGTATGACAGCTGGGGTGAAGGGTAATTGCATCCTCAACAGGAGAAAATCTGGACAGTAATTCATGTCTAGGCACCACCTAAACACCTTGAAATTATCCTGAAAAAGCAATTGCTGAGGTTTTAAAGGAGCCGATCTCTGCCCTGGCCATAACACTGTCATCCCCATCCATTAATAAAACATCCTCTGAGAGCTCCCTAGCACAACTCTGTATTTCTTTACAGTCAGTGTGGAACTGAGGAGCCCAGTAAGAAATGGGTGCACCCAGCCACCCTCAGACCATGAAACAGTGATTAAAAATGAGAGTGTTCCACAGGCCTGATGGTAAATCGGGAAAATATCTTCCAGATGTAGTGCAGTATTAATCTGCTGAAGAAGAACAACACAGAATGAATAGTTACTGAATTTGCAGAGACTTAGTATACTAAGAGTTTGGAATCTGTTTGAAAGTGGTGAGCTCTTTGCATTAGCAAATTATACTAAGACAGTCAGCATACTGATCAGCCAAATTGTGTATCTGCTAAATGTAATTAAGGATTAAACACATTTTCATTACACACTTTTTATGCATATAGGCAGAAGTTAAGGGTTGCACATCATGGGCTGTTGGTGTCAGTCATGGGAAGTTTATGGAAATGTACTGGAAGTGAATGGTTTGACTGACACACAGATTTTAATCATTTAGTTCACTGAGCTGCTGTACAGTACTTGTTGTAAATAAAGGATTTTCACTTTGCTGGGTGGAGATTATGTCAGGAATGGTAAATGCAGTTGGGTAGGGTGGAATACTGCAACCCAGTACAATTAAAAAGTCCACAATCACAACGGCAAATCCTATTAGTCACTGAATCCATGTTTACCAGTTCCATCTGGTGTTTTAGGTGTGTGGACAGAATAATATTGGGAGAAAAATAGTAAAAATCAGCAAACTGATTCATACTAAAGTATGTATGTATGTTTGTATTAATGTACTTATTTATCTAGATAAAGACCCATAAGTAAACATTGCAGTTATATAATAATAATAATCATTACAATAATAATTGTTGTAATAATAATTTTATTTGTTTATCTTATTTAATTAATTGTACTTTATTTTAATTGATTTATTTTAGTTTATTTTACTTTATCTAGCCTGGTAAGTCTTAAGACAGTAAAAACACTGCAGTTGTTCATTAAATTTCTGGACTTTTAAAGGGGCTTTATGTAGAATTCAGAAATCGTTGTTGTTAGCGACACTGGTGGCTGTTAAGTGAACTGCAGCCAGCAACAATTTGCACACATAACGTACAAAAGACTGAACATGATTCAATGCCCCGATTTTACGTTTCAGTGTTTTTTATTCTTCACTTAAAAATAAAAAGTCAGAAATATCTTTGCAACGGTATAACGAACATCCCGACGCCTTCCATGCTGCTGAGAGCGATGTTTAGATGAATAGAATAAATGTGTGCTGCAATAACAAAATAAAGTCTCAACAAAAAGGACAGCGGTGAGAAAGCAGCAGTTAAGAAAGCATCTGATCATAGCAATGTGGATATATGTGTACAAACTCTGCAGTTCATCGGCATAATGTCGACAGATGAGGTAATTAAAACTGTTTGATTATGAAAGAAAGTGAGAAAGTGAAGTGACATGTGGCCAAGTATGGTGACCCATACTCGGAATTTGTGCTCTGCATTTAACCCATCCAAGTGCACACACACAGCAGTGAACACACACACCGTGAACACACACCCGGAGCAGTGGGCAGCCATTGCTGCGGCGCCCGGGGAGCAGTTGGGGGTACGGTGCCTTGCTCAAGGGTCTCACCTCAGTCGTGGTATTGAAGGTGGGGAGAGTGCTGGACATTCACTCCCCTCACCGACAATCCCTGCCGGACCTGAGACTCGAACCCATGACCTTTGGGTTACAAGTCCGACTCTCTATCCATTAGGCCACGACTGCCCCAAAGTAGGCCTATATTTGAGACTATAGACTATATAGGTCATCCGGCTATGCAAGACTAGTTTAAATGAATCCCCTTTTTTTGCATGACACATTGACATTACAGTACAGGCATTATCCTGAACATTGTATAAGCATTCATTTCATGTGTCATTGAACAGAAGAAAGGCCCTCGGGAGCACACGTAAACGTCACATCCTTTTGATTTTCCAGGCAAAAACATTCAGTGTCCTTGACATAAAAATCAGTCTACAGACTTTCATAGACAGCTTATTGGAAGTCGGGGAAGGTCTCGTTTTTAAGTTTCATTACAAGTTGTTCACACATTGGCAATAAAAAGGCAATTTATAAATGAAAATTCTTACACAGCCCCTTTAAGGTTAGTTTGTGGATGTTTACTGTTTTTGTCCTAAGTTTGCTGCATTGTGTCCTGCACCTTTACACAAATCTGGTTAGATGTTCTCACTTTTCCTATAATATCTCAGACATAAAAAAACAAAACAAAAACATGCTTGTGTTTTCAACAAGGCCTGTTGGGCTACAATTTATCACAAGAGTTTAAATTATGCAACCTTTTGATGCTTTTAAAGAACAACATGATAAATGTTTGTTGAATTTTTTTGTCTGGTCATGAGGGATTGTTGAGAATGAGAGTTAATGGAAATTATCTGTGTAATTTTTCCAGTCTTTTGGCTTTTAACCAAACAATCTGCAGCAAATGTATATAGGGAGCTCGAAGCATCCTCCACAAAATCAACATATGCTTTGGCTTTTCACAGAAACAAACGCACATGTTTTGTCTAGAATTACATATGGAATTTGACATGCGCACACAGGTGCACACGAGAAAATCCCCTTCTTGGGATTATATTTTTTGGCTACAAGAAATCTGACAGGACGCACAGGAGCTTTGCAAGGGAATTCTGGCTAATCTGCATTTGGAAAGTGAACAAAGCTGTGGACAGAGAGCTTGTGTTTCATGTCGTTAATGAAAGCCACTCTTCTTTAGGGCTGCATACGTCCACCTGAGGAACATTACAGGAGGTCTGGCTCTAAAGTCACCCCCACCTCCTCCAAAGTACTTCAGCATGGCTGCTGAAGCAATCATCGCTTTATATGAAGAGAGCTCTATCAATTAGGATAAGGTTTATTTGGGGGTCATGTGGCTCAGACCATAGGACGTATGATTGACTACAAATGTTGAAAGATGCACTTTGCCTTTCTACAACCGTCATTTGAATCATTTCAGCAGAGGCTGTATTTTTCCCGTAACAGACATGGATTTATTTTAGTGATAAAACCCATGTCCTGGATTGCAGTGGCTGATTTGTGAGGTTTAGGTCTCCGGGACTGTTTAACACAGGCTTGTCTCCTTCATAAACGGATAAAGATGCAATGCTACATAGTGACACACTGAACAAGCACTTCAACAAAGCATTCTTGTGACGAAACAACCCAAAAGTGAGGTAATGCGGTATGAGAAATGGCTAAAACTACTTTATAAGGATGACTTTCTACCGATTAAAAGCTCTGATCTCATACGAATAGCTTTACTGAATTTTTTCCTTTGTCTTTTATAGGAGCTCTGATCGCATAAGTTACACTTTGCATGGTAATAATCCTCCATAAGTTAATTAAAGAGGGACAGGACTTCTGGCCTCTTGATTAAATCTGCACAGCCTAATTGAGGTTAAATTCACGTTTTGGCAGCGAGTCACTGAAACACTAATAGGATGACTTAAGTGAATAGGATAAGCAGTAACTAAACCTGCCACAGTGGAAGTACAGAGAGCTGGCATTGTATATCAATGGATTTGATTATTGTGCTCACTTTCAGGAATAGAATTCATTAACTTTCAAATCCGCACATTATATTCAACCCTTATCGCCGGAAAGGCTCATTTATCACCTTAAAAAAATTGTAACTGCAAAAGAAACCCCAAGTGGAATACCATCCTCGAGTCAAGCCCAAGTTTAATTTTAAGCCTTGAATGTGAAGTGGCGTTATAAAAGCCTTATCTTTTCTCTCTGACCCGTGAGGCAGTGTCCCTCGAGGGTTAATTCACATCTGAAGAGTCTTGTCAGATTATAGAGCAGCCAGGATCTGACACAAAGGTCAGAGATCAAGCATACATACTTAACAGATAGCAGAGCATTTTAAAGTCTACCTTCATTAAGTTCTGCCATGCCAATAACAAAATACAGATAAGGGTGACTTGAACACAGTCTAAATGGTTGTTTAATGGCTCTGTTTGTGAATGGATACAGGGAAAACATTGATTTTGAAGAGTGACATGCTGTAAAATGTTGGGATTTTGTGTAGTTTATGTAGTTACTCTCATGGGTTGATTTAAATGTGATTTATGAGATATGATGCATGAGTACCTGAGATGCACTTTTCTTCCCATGAATTGATTTTTTTCTCAAATGCAATTTGAATAGACACCAATGTTATGTAGTGTAGCCCAAAGTTCAAGTATTCATACTTTAAGACTACAGGAAAGGATTTATTTACTACATGTATCAAAAACTAGAAGGCATGAATGAGAATGAAAAGAGAAGTGCAACTCCCTACCTCTAGGTGGCACTGTTGAAGCAATTTGGTACTTGAATTGAAGTTACACACATCATATATTTAATCAGATTTATTTGTGTTATGTGTTTAACGTTTAGGCCTAACCTTCAGCATTATTTTATTTATTTTTAGATATGTAATTAGCAAAAAATATAACATAACATAAACTGATTGGATTTAGTTTGGAAGCATCAGTAAGTTTTGCTTTGAGTTAATTTTAATTATTATATATTGTGTATATATTATGTTTCTATATTGATCATGTTTTACAGTTAAAGTGTTTTTTTTTTTACAGTTACGTGAATTACGCTTATTGATTGAGTTTCTAATTTTGCAAAGCAAAACAAAGCTAAAATGTAAATATTGCTAGTGTGTACGTTTTTGTACTAGCTCCAGTGTTGAGCACATATAACACTCTTTTATTTTTTATTTCTAAAAGTATAAATGATAGTATCCCTTCAAAATGTAATCCATATGTTGACCTTTCAAACGTCTCTCTTATCCTGTGTGTTCCTTTTATTTTTTATACATGGCATAAAAAATTAACAAGAATGTGTAGAGCCAACACAAAATCTGTTTGGTGCTATTAACATTATGCAGTTAAAAATATTTATGCATGAAACAGTCCAAAAACTCAATGCCGAAACTGTATTAATTAAACCCTTTCTCTTTTTGTAAATGTAAAATCAGTCATTGATTTTAATGTTATAATATGAAGGTTTTGGTTTAGGCCAAATGACTCCACCAGAAACTATTCACACACACAGTAGTTTTCCCTTTGATGTACTGTGATATTAGAGAATGGTATCAAGTCACAATACACATTCTTTTCCATACGGGAAATGATAAAAATAATTTAAAACATTTCTTACTTGATATTCCAGCAGACATAAGTCAAAGTATTAAAGTCCAGTCTCCCATGGTTAGTCTAGTTTTATATCCTTTGATATTTCTCCTCAGACTGACTGGTATTTTCAAGTAAAATACTGCCAGTTCTTTATATTACAATAACAGCTTTGTTCCATGAGAGCATAGACTAACAAAACGCAGATTCCAAATTCAATAACAGGGAATAGAATAACTTAATCCCGTCATTGCCCGCAAGTCTCGGGTTATTTAGACGGACACCTTATAGGTCTATATCTGCGTTCTGATATATTGTGATCCTCTAAATCGGCCGTGATTTACTTGGTCAAATTCTGTGACCTCGCAGGGAATGGTAAAAGCAGTCTCAGCTGCCATTAATCTGAGGTCCGTGCCCCATACCCTGCTACTGTCGCTCATAACAACTCATTTTATTCCATCTGTGTTGAGAATCAGCTTGTGGGCTTCTCCGAACTTTACCTTCTGCCCATGTCCACCTCCGCCCGTGGGCCAGTGCTTCATTTTTTGGTTATTATGCTATAGTATTATTTGGATTACACTACCAGCTGCTCAGACAGGAAATCAGTCGTATATTGCTTGAAGGAATATTTCAAATTCAAAATTCTGTTTGTGGTTTGGCACACAATGGTACATAAATTCAGCTGTCGCTTCTTACAAACTACAAATGACAGGTCAAAAAGCTTATCCATTAACAATCTGTTTGAGGGAATTTATTGTCCTAATTTTTTTGCTCTCTGGCTGTCTGAGATGTAAAGTTTAAAATTTTTAAAAACAGTACCACTGTCGCCAGCGACTGTCATTTCTTAATGCACCGATAAACTACTTGTTGGAAACTTAAAGAGTTGCTTTAAAGTAAGTGGAGTTGATTAATCAAAGCTTGTTTTCAGGCCACATTCTTACTTTAGGGTAAATCCACTCATGAAATAGATTTAACAACAAAGCAAAATTGCCTTTGCAATTTCTGCACAGTTGCTTTTTTGAAAAGATCAATTTACCGAAACACTAGTGGGCAATGGATTTTACTGTTGTCTTCTAACCCACAAAGATTTGTTATTTCAGTGATTTTTCTGAAAACAAATATTTGTAGGAAATAATAGAACATATGGTTTGTCAAGAGAAAGAAATAATTTGCTTGATGACCATCTAGTATAGTTCATAAATAAATTAGAATTTTTTTTCTCTTTCAAGCTTTTGTCAAATGCATTTAACCAAAATTGCTCTAGCCAATAGTAAATATTCAACACAACCTGCACCGTACCTAGTGACCTAGTTTTTTTTTCTTTTTTTTTTCGGAACTTTATTTAACAGACTCCACAAACTATTTAGTAAAGCAGGACATGCTGTATAGTGATTTGAAGATGTGTAGTTGCACACAGCTATGTGTAGTACAACCAGCTGGGATCAGGTAATTCTAGGTCCAGATTTTCAAGAGATTTTCAAGCAAGAGTTCAAACTGAGCTGTAGGCAAGAATAAAAAAATGCCTCGCATACGAGAGCATGGTCTTTCTTTTTTTCTTTCTTTCTTTCTTTCTTTCTTTCTTTCTTTCTTTCTTTCTTTCTTTCTTTCTTTCTTTCTTTCTTTCTTTCCTTCTTTCTTTCTTTCTTCACAAAGTCTGCTACTTTTATATTATTAAATTCCAAATGATTTTAATTTATATGCGATGAGTAGAAAAGAATGAGCAGGTGCATAATTTATATGATCCTGCTATATTCACATAACAAAATATATAACCTCCATCTCTTGCCAAGAGACTTTTCCCTGCAATAAGTGATTGGAAAATAATGTGATTCATTCATCACAAGGTTTCAAGGTTCGTTATTTTTTTATCACCCGGGAGCTGAAAGGAAACGGTGTAAATTATGGTGACAATTTGAATTTATGCTAAAAATGTCTTGTTTGAACAATGGAGCAAAGCTACTACAGTGTCTCAAAGATTTGTTTTTATCGTAATCCGAGGGACAAATTATCTTTTTATTGTTGTTGCATAAACCAGCTTACAAAATATTAGAAATAATCAAAAAATTAGAATAATATTTGGAGGATGTTTGCCTTTTTTTTGTTTTTGTTTTTTTATTGCACTTTTTAGTGCACTTTTTTGTTAAAGGCACCTACACAAACACATTGAAAATATTGTTAGGCCTGGGACGCACACATTGTTAAAATTGCAAATGAGGCCTAGTGAGTTTGTCACAGCTGCCAGACACAGACACATTGTATCTCATTCTGCTCTCATTGATTTAGCTTCAGTGTGTACACATACAACATTTGTGTCTCTAAAACTGAGTTACAATTGTCTACAATGCATGTCAAAATGTAATTTTTGGGCATTTAAAATGCTTACATACATACAGATTACTTTTATATATTTTTACATAATTGTTTAAAGTAATGTAATAAAGTAGGCCCTGTATACCTTAGAAACAATTATACAATAAGCATATATCTATGCTATCTATATATATATTTTATACGCTTTCCTATATTTATGTGTCCCCTCGTTTCACAGTAATTTTAAAAGACATCTTACCTTTACTTTTTTTATGAAGAATGTGGGAAACAGAAAAAAAACGAAGTCGACTATTCCATTACCATTAGAGCAACTATAACAAACACATTTTTCGACGAATCCTCATAAATAATCTCAGAGTCTGTCTAAATTCACACATCCCTGTATTCCCAATTGTCACAATTTTTTAACCGAGCATCCGCTGATAAGGCTGAATAGTTACGTTCTTGCCTTGATTGACAGGTGGGACAGAAGAACTGAGCGCTTTTGGGTTGGATGGCGTCACGCTTTTGTAGTCTAACCGATGGGAACCGCTCGGGTCGATTCTTATCAGTGAAATAATCTTTAATACTTGTTTTTCGTATTCACAAAGCAACGTTTCCCATGCACGTTCATCCTCTGGTCGAGCTCACGCGGTGCTTCTAACCACCGCCCCCCCTCGTCTGACTCATTTGGTCTAGTCCATACTCGCTTAGGATTTTAGTTGTGTGTTTATGGCATCGTATTCATTCAACGGAAGGTGGAAGTCTGCCGGTCTGCGCCAGCGTCTGATATG
The DNA here is from genome assembly GCA_003731715.1 of Anabarilius grahami. Classification (NCBI taxonomy): domain Eukaryota; kingdom Metazoa; phylum Chordata; class Actinopteri; order Cypriniformes; family Xenocyprididae; genus Anabarilius; species Anabarilius grahami. The sequence goes on from RJVU01075544.1 coordinate 2,021,751, forward strand.
AATGGCTTTCAGGGCACATTTTATTTGAATGTCTGGACTTTATATAATTTCACCCCTAAGAAACAAATGATGGATATCCTATGGATTTTATGGACACTACCCTCGGTCCTGGCTGTTGAAGGTAAGATGTTTCTCTCCCGTGTTTTGCGAGTCCAGCATCTTGCCGACAGACTGAGAGTTTACGGTCACGGCACGTTAGTTTTGAATGCCATCCAAGAAATAAGATACGAAACCATTTTTTCGCTAATTAACGAATGTAGAATGATACTGGGAGAAATGTGACATTTTTTTAACGGTTGCATTCCTCCTGACAAGAACGTATTCCTTTGAGGCTTGTTCTGTCAGGCGAACAATATAGTAAAAACATCACAGGTGGCTTAGAAACGCATTTATTTGGCCAGCATTAGAGGGAGTTTGAGAAAAAATTATATTTATCATCTTTTTATGTGCAATAGCATTAAACCGGTTATTTTTTATCCCCACGCGCTGATACGTGTGCGTGCGCGAGCCATGCACGAGATTCGCGCCCCTGTTTTTACAATCATTTCAGAGGTGAAATATTAAACACAAACCACTTCTATAGCTGTATTAATGTTATTTATTTTGCTTTATTAATATTTATTTCTCTTGTAACACATTCACGTGTTGTTTTAAGCTTGTGTTCAGCGGGCATTCAGAGCTGAAATGGTGATGCTGGACTCAGCATGTTGGACAATGAAACAGGTTTCCAGTGAGCCTACAATTACAAAACAACCAAAAACAGTCCCTTTTTCTCACTTACTGACCACACATTCAATCCCAGGCAGTTGGAAGTGTCTGTGTCCAGTGAATTATACTCAATGAATTTTAAGTAGGCATTGCTGGTATTACAGGAACCTCTTGTGGCTTTAGTTCCCAAGTTTAATGATACTTGAGTTTATTGTCATGTAATGGATTAATATAGGCCTACTCAATTTTGTACTTTTAGGCTGGATATTTTAAAAGGAGTTTTTTTTTTTTTTAATGAAAGGGTTTATCAAGTATTTATTATGCTCAGAACACAGTACGGCTAGCAACAGTGGTGTAGTTAAAAATTAATTAAATATGCATAATAAAATGAGCACATTTGCATACTCAGGCACAACTCTATTTTAATTAAATAAGAGTTAATTCAACATTACTGCACAACTGCCTTTTTTCTGTTGCTAATAAATCTTTCTTAAAACATTTTCAGAGAGCAGTATAAACCATAACTACTTCAACAATATTATAACTTTTTAAATTTATGTTGTACTGGGATTTCAATTTCAGATAGTTCTGACCATTATTTATACCAATCATGTCACTTGAGCAAACGGGCTAATATTTTGGGGGTATTTTCCCCCCCATACACTTGCCTAAAATGTAGAAAATTTTCTAGGGCCAAATTAATTTAATTTAAATGTAAATGTGCGCACACATTTAATAATAACTAATACGTACAGTAATTATAATTCAAAAATTAGAAAAAGCCTGAGTGTTTAATCAAGGAATTAAAATTATTTTTCTGATTACTTTTAGAGGCCTTATGGTCCTCAAAAGTTGTTTGACCTTTTTCTTTTTTATAATATAATTGTTGTTTTTTGTATCATCTTCGCTGTTCAGAAAAGTATAAATGATGATTCCAACATTGAGATTCTATACTTGTGAATTGTGGCTGGCTGTGTGTGTGTGTTTGCACACACACACACACACACACACACACAAAATATTAGTCTTAATGTTTTAAAATGCTTTTCAATTATTTAATTTTATTTTTCTCCTAATCAAGATTTTTTTTTTCTTGCTGATCGCTTAATCACGAACCCTGGAGTGATTGGTCGATTTATGCTTTTCCTCTGTCTATCACCCTAGTTTTTCAGCCAATGGTGTTAAAGCGTGACGCTTACACATAAAAAATTAGAGAGTTGAAAAAGAGGTCACTGCTGCCTCGACCTTAAAAACAAAGTGATGGCAGGCAGTAGAGGAGATGGGTTGGTGAGATTTGACGTCATCTTAAAGCCTTATACAACAGTGTTTATCCTCCTTGCTAACCGTAAATTATCTCAAGGAATTTTAGATGTTTTATTTGTTGTGATGTGGCAACTGAAATGCACTTTGTTATGAGGATGGAATAGTTCTCCTGTATTTAATTTGTGTGAAATATTATCAGTATAACTGAATTAGGTTGTGTGGCCACTGTAGTGACATTCAGGATATAAGATTCTGTTTCTCTGGAGTCTGAGACTCCTTTAGTGTAACAATAAAGTACTTCAAGTGCCTTTTTTAAGCCCATGTAGGATTTAGACAGATTTTTCCCAGTAGGTGACCATAAAATATGGTTCTGCTCTACATTGTGTTTTTATTTTAAAATGAGGGACTTTGAAGTTTTTCCTCAGCGACAAGTTTTTGTGTGTGTCACCTTGCATTATGCAGCAGTGTAATTTTGCATTAGTCCTTGTGCCTGTGCATCTTCAGCGATTAGTTAAAAATGTAATTTGTGTCATTATTCTATTTCAAAGTTATCTGATTTTGCCTTTTTTCTTTTCCTTTTTTAGCTCAAATTGTTTCACAGTGTAATCACACAATATTCCGTATCAGATTTTACATTTAGAATTTTTTTTTTTCACTATGTCTGCTGGATTTGCATTATGTGATTACATATCACAAATATTACATGTTTCATGATTTTAAAATGTTATTAAGAAGGATATTCCAGGGATAAGGCTACAGCCATTTTGTTTTTACCACATCAGAGTTGGCATCTATTGTAAATAGGACACCAGTCGTACAAAAGATTCCTCGCTATTTCAGTATTCCCAGCATGCATTCTATTTTGCTGTCATAATGTCATGATACAATGTGAATTCTCTCTCATCTTGAGACGTCCCATAAGCAGCTGCGTCTGTTCCCATACTGTATACAAATATCTCATCGCTGATTATATATTGATGTGCTCGTGCACATGATGGACGCTTGTCTTTTGGGTAAAGGGTAAAAATAGTGTACAGCTGGTTTTAATAAGGGCCTTGGTGATAATGTTACCACAATACTATTTTCATGACAATAAGTATATTTTCCATATTTCTTTCAGTTTCTGCTTTGTGTACTTTTTGCTTCCAAGAAATACACAGTGGTATTAGCTTGAAGAGATGATTATTTTTAATAAAATGTCAGATGTTTCATCCGAGAATTTATTGGTCAGCTTATCATTGTAAAGCTATCAAAAAATTCCATTTATACAGTATTTCTGAAGTTATAAATACTACCGAAAAAATTTTTGCTTAGCATTTTGTATAAGTGCAAAGTTTGTTTCAGCTAAGCTTTTCACAATCTATTTCCATAACACTCTTAAACAACAGAGAGAGGGGATAATTAAAGCTATTGTTTGTTAACATAGCCGTTTTAGCCCTCATATCAACACTTCCACTTTGAAATGCCTGCCAAGTTTGAATAATCTGCTTTCAAATGTAAATGTGTCTCGTCCGTTTCCAACTATACGCGGAGTGTGAGCCACTGCAGTGTAAGCAGACTCATAGCATTACAGTTTTTCGGGAAGGTAACAAAAAGCAGAGTGTGGGGTAGAGAGGTGGTGATAGGGGTTCAGAAGCGGTATTAGATAAAGGTAAAGTGAGCGGCTGCTCACAATCCTGTGTTTTCTCAGTCCGCTGAATGAGCAGATGCAGGGAGCTCGTCTGCACGCCAGCCTCCACAGTGGCGTTCACAAAGAATCCGCCTCCATTCAGAGCCTAATCCATGCTACCCAGGGTCTGGCTATTGTCACTTTGCATGCAAAATTTCAATTAGTGCTGGTACCAGTTGTTTCTCTAGTGAGACGAGTGTCACATTTCGAGGGAACGGCCGAGGGCTACCTTGACCACGCAGAAAGTCTGGAATAGCAGAGAGACTCATGGGAAATGGGCTTTTTTTCTAGAAATACAGCTGCTTTCAGCACAGCATGCTATCTTTGACAGTGTCGGACTTGGAAGTTTTTGTTTCACAAGTGTGTCAGTTCTGCACTTGCTGTGTGTTTTAAGCCAGTTCTTGTGTTCGACGAGTGGCTGTGCACTCAGCAATTTAAGGAATTCATAATCTGTCAACAATCACCATGGAGGAACAATCATCATGGAAGTTTTGCGATTGCGAAGCAATCTCTTAAACAAAACGCGCTAGTCTGAGTTAACTCTTCGTGCTATGTAATTATGACTGGCAATTTAGCAGAAATTAATAATATAATAATTTTAGTGATGACTGCCAAACTTATTATGCTCATTACTACTCTCTTGAGCATTTGACCATGTCCGTGTGATCCACAAGCACTGGCTCTCACACTATCTGTAATTATTTGACTGTAATGTAGGGTTTCTTTGGTCAGGTCCAGGCAGTTTCCTGCAAGTGTTTTGAGAGTGACTGAAGGGAGTATAAAGGGAGTTTCCAGTGAGCATCAGAGGTGGATCAGAGGCGCTCTCTACCACATTCCTCCCCTCTAGATCAGTCCGAAGAGTGATGTCACTCTATATCCAAAGAGAGAGACTCACACACCCAGTGGAATAGAAATATATCTCTCTTCAAAGCTCAGACTGGACCTGCATCTTAGTCTGCATTTACAATGAAATGTTAAGGATCTGATATTTTGACACAACCAAGTTTTTTCTTTTCTTCCATTAATATTCCACCAAGATGCACTAGGCTGAATCGTTATTAGTGAAGACTACCATTGAAGAAGCTTACTAATGTTTTACATGAAGGCTACTGAATATGACATCATTTTGTGTTCGCTCTGTGACATTACACTCTTAAAATAAAGATTCTATTTGAATCCATTTTAGGTTCCCCCAAAAATGTTTCAGTGAACTGTACTTAAAAGTACCCTTTTTTTCCTAGGCCGTGTGTCCACCAAAGCGGTTTTAGCCAGCTGAAAATGCTAGGCGCTCTTCTGAAAACTGCTTTTGCCTGCTATGATATGGAATATCTGCGGAAGTGTTACTAGTATCTCATTTCACAGATAGTTTGTTTTTGTACCATTTCTATATAAAAATGTTGATACAATGTAAAGTATTTGCTCTGGCTCTTGTTTTAAGTGATTTTGTTTTTCCGTTATTATGCTTGTTGTCATCTGTTGACGTTGTACAAGCAAAATGTGGCAGTTGGTCGGTGTTGTATTTGTCCCGCCCCTCCTCCACTGTAATTGGATGGCTAGGGTACAAAGAGATGGTGATGAGAACTGTGTTTTACCCAAAGTTGAACATTCTTCAGCTCTCAGCGACCGGTGAAAAATGCAGAGATGCATCACTTCAGCGTGAAATAGATGCTCTGCGCCTCGTTACGCTCCTGGCATTTTAAAAACACGGTGCTCCCATTAAAAACAATTGGAAAAATACGCTAGCCTCGGAAAAAAAGCTTTGGTAAACACACGGCCTTAGTGTGAAATTTATATAAACATATATAAACATATAGAGTAACTAATATGTGTCATATATCAAAAAAGGGAAAAATAATCTGAATTAGTTGATAGTGTAATTTTCTTTCTACTTTGCACAAGTTGAATGTTTTAGGCTTCTGTGTAGTACAGCATGACTCTGTTTAACTTTGTTTAATGACTTTAATTTGACTGTCTTCTCTGTGCTGGTTGGTTGTTATATTGGATCTGGCAACTGCTTTTGTTTTTTTAAAAAAAAGCTAATTCTCCTTCCTGGCAATTTTACATTTTCTTTTTTCTCAAATTGAAGTTAACTTGTTTTTTGTCCTTAACAAAATCTTAATTACAATTGTAAGGTGCACAAAAACATGAATGCAGCTGTTGACAATCAATTAAAATTGCTTGTATCTTTGTTTCATATTATGTTCTGTACATATACTTAGCTAATTCTGTGCTTATTTACACAGGGTCTCAAAGCTGAAGGACCGTATTCTTTACTCATAACAATAACGTGGCAGTTTGACCATTACCTGAGCTTCGCTGACTCTAGTATTAGTGTAGCGAGAGGACAAATGAGGGTCTGTATGCTACAGAATACTGTACTACTTACAGAGGATTGGTTGAGTGTGTGGTTGAAGGTCATGTGGGTTTTTCTTGAAACAGCTAAATGATAGCTGTGTTTTTCTACCTTGAGGTGATAATTGTTTCAATCTGCAGTACAAGACAAGGCTCAGGCCATGGTTCAGGACAGAGCAAGAGGGACTTTACATAGAACATTTAAATCATGGTATGATTAGATCATTTAATCTATGTTCATGCATAGATTAATGCATCCTAATCAATCTATTTAATCATGTCTAAGTGCTTACTGGTGGATCAGAATGGCTCTCTCTCATTCCCATCGGCCTAGTTTGTGAGAACGTTTATCTTTACTGTAACCAGATGCAGAGCAAACTGTCTCCTGCAATTTACTAAGCATTCTGCAAAACACATTGAAAATGAAATATGCAGGCAATCCTTTACTCCTTAGAGCTGTGAGCAATGCAATTACTCATGCATATGTAAGCTCCCATTGTTCATTCTATGTTTATGTAGCCATAATAATACGCCCAGTTAAAAGGTGGTCTTAGGGGATGAACATCCGTCATGCACGTCATACTGCAAGTGATCCTAGACCTCAGACATGCTGTAACATCACCTGGAGTGTGTTGGATGTCACATTTATGATGTTGGAGTATTGATTTTTGCTCAGTTCATCTATGGACCCCTGAATATGATTTTTACTGTACATTGAGCATGTGTCACTGGGAGCAGTTTAGCTAATTAAGTTTAAGTTGGCTGGTTGTCTTAAGGGCCTAATTAAAGGAGCCTAATTGCATAAAACCAGCCCTCGCCTTGTGCAAGCAAGACCACTTAACCACTGTTACAAGACCATTGGTATTTTCGGGAATCAGAAAGCTTTTTGACACTTTTAGTATCCACATTAACCACTTTTTAATAACATTTGTGATAGTTTTAATCACATGCACTTGATACAGTTGATACTGAAATATTGGATCAATGTCACATGGGGATGCAAGTGGCCAATTATAAAATTAGGGTGAGAGAACAAACAAACAAATGAATGAATCATCCTGTTCGCATCTGTGAAGAAATGAAAATGATACTTAGATCATGCGGTTGGTAATTTCTGAAAGAACAAACCAATTTCTTTGTCAATCTTAAAGGAATAGTTCATTTAAAAATTAGTTTTGTCATCATTTACCCTCATGTTGTTTTAAACATATGTGACACATGCTGGCAAAATGAGTCACAATGTGCAAATTGTCAAAAAAGAGTTTTTGTTATTCTCCTTCTCGATTAAGAAACCTTCGAAACGATGTATGATTTGTTGGAATCCGACAAAAAATGACTGAGCTACACCTGTTTGATCTAATATAATGTTACACATCAGATGTTTTTCCCCAACAGTTAACCCAACATTCACAAGACATAACAGATAATGTTTGCGTGAATACTTGTCAAGACTGTGTGTGTATATTGGGATTGCGCGCTGTTTGAGGCATCTTTGTGCGTGCGGTTCGGATCTGTCAGTCAGCGTAAGATCGTTTTGTTTACACCAGCATGAAAATCACATTTCATTGGTCCAGACTCATGCCATTGAGAATTCTCTATGAATATTCACAAAGTTGGAATGCTGCGCTTTACAACGATACCAAAGTTGTTCTGAGGGAAGCGCCAGTAGTTGAGAAGCGAGCAGAGCAAACTTACATTTTCATGGTCAAAGGAAAGGTACTCCTCTCAGAAAACTTACAAATAAAGATACTTTTAGATGTTTAATTGCTATTTTTAACATTGGGATCACTAAACGAGGGCTTAATGAACTCATTTTTGTGAAAACCTCAATTTCGTCCAAAATTGACTTTTTTCACTTGTTTTGCCTGTAGCTCGAAATTAGCCCGTGCACATTCCAACTCATTTTGCCAGCATGGGTCACAAAATATTACTTTATGCTGTGGAACACGAAGGCAGATATTTTAGAAATATATTGGATTTTTTTTGTTTATAAAGTGAAAGTCTATATGCTTTAATGTGTTTTTCACTCTCATTGAATGGGCAAATCTTTTTTTGTGTTTCACAGAAGAAAACGTCATACATGTTCGGAATGACATGAGGAGAATTTTCATTCTTGGTTCAATTATCCTAAGATCAATCCTCCTGAGCTGAAGTTAGTGACAGTTGTGTTCTTGCAGGAGGTCAGACCTTGTTTGCACACACTATTAAACATCTGACTTCCATCAAAGCATTCGACAAACACAATTCCTCTGAACTGGTGCAGCGCTGCTCTGTGTCTCCCAGAGTACAGTCTGTCTTCAGAGATAAAGGCAGGCTGATTGCATTCTCATCTGCATCACAAAGGGAAGCCGCATTCACCTGAACTGCTGTTACCCTGCACGCTCACTTGACGTCTCCTGGCATTTCCGCCGCTGCATGACGTCTGCCAGGCTTTGACTGCATACATCCTCTCTCTCAGGCTGAAGGGCTGACGGCTTGACTTATACCATCTCTTTGGGGATGTGACCCATGGTCCTGTTATAACTCAGCCTGATGTTATTGCTTTCATCCCTGTCAATGGCAAACGCAGCAATGGTCTTGGACCACTATGACGCTGACTCTCCCTTTGCTCAGGGCTGGGCCACAACATGCACTCGCAACCAGAAAGCTTCCTCTTCCCAGAAAGGAGTGCAAGGGTCTTTGTTAGCCACAGGATGCCTTTTTGTTGTTTCATTGCCTTTAGACTCCTGAATACTGTGACAGATGCCTTGCAGTCTTTGTCCCTCAGTGGACTCTACTTGTTAAGAGGTGAATTCCTGCTATTTTCGTAATTAAACAAACTGTGAATTCTCTGCATTCCAGTCAATCGAACTGTGGGCACGGGAATAAGCAGCCAACTTGGGTTAATTTGCTTAAGTATAAACATTCATTGATTGCTACCGCAGTATTTTTGCGTTGAAGCCTTTTCCTTCCACACTAGTGCTGAATTACAGTTCTCACTTGGTTGTTTTCCGCAAGAATCAGACTGGTTTGGCAGTGCGATGTGAACTGGAACAAACGCAGTTTTAGGCTATGTGTCAGCCTTCTCCTTACAGGATTAACACCCGGACTCCATTCCCAGGCCACCTGTGACTTTTTCATGGCTAATCTAAGTTTGCATGCTACGGTCCCTCTGGTGACAGAATTATGTTGAAATAATATGTAGGGGGTCCAATTGCCACTTTCCTGCTTTACTTAATAAAGGGCGATTTGAAATTAAATACAGCTATTTGACTTCCTTCCACTTGTGTTTAGAAATTCTCCACTAGTGGATGCCCAGGCTGTTTTTGACAGGCCAAGCTAATCAAAATTACCTGTCGCTGAAAGGCGAAGTGCGCCACAGAGAAAAAGTGTTACCATGGAGCTATTTGTTTGCATATAATTGTATTAGCTTGGCACCGAGGGAATTAGCAGAGATAATTGAGCGATTTGGCCCATAGCTGTGACTTGACTGCACTCAGAAAGGGCGGGCGGGGACAGGGTAATACTCTGTTGTATTCCTATTAATTCATAAGTAATTTGAACCCTTCAGAAAGTCTGTCTTTGTTGTTCTGACTTAAAGTTGAGATCACAGCATCATATTAGAAGGCATAATTAAATGTTTATGATTTGTTGATGATTTAATTAATTATGTATAATTGTATGTTTACATTAGTAAGCTTCACATCAGCCATTTGAATAGAGTAGAATAGAAGCAGAATGAATTCAAAACAAGAATTGAATCATACGAATTGTCATACGAATTGTTAGAATTAGAACATATACACTACCGTTCTAAAGTTTGACATGTTAAATTGATCAAAAGTGACAATATAGACATTTATAATGTTACTAAAGATTTTTTATTCATCAAAGAATCCTGAAAAAAAGTATCCCATTTTCCACAGAAATATTAACTAACCCAACTTTTTTAACATTGATGATAATAAGAATTTTTTTCTTGTGCACCAAATCAGCACATTAGAATGATTTCCGAAGGATGTGACCCTTTAAAGGTGGTACAGAGGATCTTTTCGTCGACTGAGTTTTTGAAATGAGCGCATGCATAAAACAACCCCCCTCCATTTCGAGTGAACGCCTCCCAAAACTCGTGCACGAGTATTGGAACACGAGTGTTTACCACCGGCATTCGCTGTGTTATTAAGCCGGGCACACATTTAACGACTAGCTAAAACATTCTAAGACTATGCTCAACATACAGTGATTGTTTCCTGCTCCTGAAGCAGATTTATATACTTTCACATGGAATTTGAACACCGACTGTAATCGCAGACTGAACGCAACTGACTCCGACTTAAAGCCGCGCACACACTTAGTGGATTCATTATGTTGGACTCACCGCAGGTATCTCATAATCTGCAGTTGTTACTCCTGTCTCCTGACAAAAACTTTGCATGCGGCTCCTGTGAAGTGTGGAAAGTTACTGGAGCACGCAGCCGCGCGTCTCTCACAAGGAACGTCATGGCAGTGATTGACAAGCCAGGGGGCCAATCCGCGCACGTCTCTCACAAGGAACGTAATGGCAGTGATTGACAAGCCAGAGGGCCAATCGTTTACGCGATGATCGCGTAAACGATTGGCTGATGTTTTTAAGGCCCTACCTCGTGTACAGATGATGTATATTAATAATATTCCTTTCAGTGCACCTAATAAATAGTCTTTTATCAGTTAGTAAAGACAGTTTCAAGTAATATTGCAAAAATGTATAAAACAAAACATCCTCTTAAGCACCTTTAAAGTGTAATGGCTGCTGAAAATTCAGCTTTGTCATCACAGGATTATGTTTTTTGTGACAGATGTGGTTTCATGACAGAGAGAACGTGGCTCATTTCGTTTGTAATTCTATAAGTGTTGTAAAATTATGCAAAAAAAATTTTTTGGCCTGAATTTAAGAAATATTTTGGCCATACATTTTCTCAGTTCACCCTTTTACTATGGTTGGGGTAGCAAAAAGATCATTTTGAATCCTCATCAGCATTCATTTATTCAGAGACGTTCACTTGGCATTTCAAGCAAATATGGATAAAAGATTAGGAATGATAAGCAACTCATTATTTGAACTCATGCAACTGCAATTATCATTGAAAAATGTGATGTCTCACTAATGAGAGGTCATTTTGTTAATAGCATTTGGAATCCGTTTTTTATAACTAAAAAGAAAGGACAAACAAAATACATGGCTATTTTTTTATATTAAAATGTGTCCCTCCAATAAAGATTTTTCATTTTAGCAAAGTTACTGTGATACGCGTCCTTTGGGATTGGTTAAACAATGTCTGGAATAACTGTAGCCATGAAGTAACACTGCTCCCTGAAACAGGAGCACAAGATATGGTATAGCAAAGAGTGATGACTATTTTCCATACCTTCTACCAGCTCTACCTTTCAGATAATAATCATCATGGATCATCCAGGCAGGCAGCTGGAAAATCTATACAGCCTCCCGAGGGAATAAATGTGAAGAGGAGGATGTGACTGAGGTGGTTCTATGAAAATGAATAATAAGTGATGGAGTTAATGTGCAGAATGTTATTTTTCACTCCGCATATGCTGAATGCCGTTTTTATCTGACACTAACACAAGATATCACGTGCATGGGTTTAGCTAGGATGTCAGTTCCAAGCATTACCCACAATCCATCAGCATCACACTCAACCACAGTGACTGTGTGAATACACTGCAGGGAGATGAATTTAACGCTCAGGATCAGGTCATATAGAATAATCTGTAAATTGGATCGATTCAATGTGGATTTTGTCAGTGTTTTCATAGTAGACATCTCTGCCACCTGTGCTGTTCATCATGAGTCAAGTGAGCCTAATCAGTCTAGGGAAATAAACAATACCACCCAGCCAATTTCCCCTGTTTAAGATACACTGTCCCCATAGGAGTGGCCCGGCATATCAATTACAACATTGAGCGACCTGATTGAGGTCACACATTGAGAAAACACAGCTCTGTGTTTGATAAACGAGGCTTACGCTGGCTCAACTGTCATATGTTTAAATCTTTTAAGCTTTGGCTCTCATTAAGATCATTCTCACCCTTTAAAACTCATTCCTTTGATTTCTCGCCATGTGCCGTTTTACTGGTCCAAGTTAGTCATTTATATGAAGCCGCTTTTCTCTGTGCTCCCTTTTGGCAAATCGCCTATGTATTATATCAATCAGTCTGGGGGTATTTTTTATTATTAGCTAAATTAAACAGTAGCTGTTGATTAAGCGAGAACATAAATCTGCATTTGATGTTTTTGGTGGGTTTAGAGTGAGTTATTAAGAGCCGCCCCCAAAACTCAACACAGTGTGTGGAGTTGGTGACATGAAGGCGTCTTCCCCCTGCAGGCCTGCCGCTTGATACATTCGCTTTCTCTCTGCGGCCTGCGGTGATATGTGGCAGACACATTGCATGCATGTGGTAACTGTACGAGTCCCTCGACAGGCTCTCTCTCGTCAAAGGGGCCTGGCTCATAGAGTGATTGGAAAAACATGTTCTTGATTACACATTTTGGGCGCAGAACATGTTGGGGTTTTACCTAAATGTCCCACTTCTCTGTATGCTGCTTGGGTCTTTTGAGTGATGGGGTTGGAAAGGCCACTTATTCCAACAACCCCCCACCCCCACCCCTCTGTCGGGGATGAAGAATGGGCCCACGCTTCTTCTGATACATACCGTGCGAGGCCGCTCTTTGTGGGGACCATATGGCTCAGGCTGTTGCGTGGTGATATACGGCTGCCGGAGCACCTGCAGGATCGGGCTGGGCGACCGTGTCTTGCCTGAGCGTGTGGAAACAAGAGGCCTGAAGTTGGATTAGTGCATGAGGTGTGAACACCGGGTCAAGGGCATGGCTAACCTTTGAACTACAAGGCCACACCTCGACTGTATGTAACATGGGGTCAGGTGACTCAAATTATTGTACCCATTATTGCTCATTATGCTTCCCTGTACATGTCAAGTAAATGCCTGATGTGGTCATTTTAATATATGAAAATTGTTGAATAGCAATCACCAGGCACGTCATATTTTTGACATTGCATTTATATTTTGATATCGTTTAACACCTTTAATTTTTTTGGATTTGTATCCTCAGGGCTTTGCCAAGATGGTTAGCGTACTGATGGCCGCCATGCTTTTCAAAGCTTTTAAAATGGTAGCAAACAGATTGTGCATCTGTCATTTGCTACTGTGGTCTGCCAATTTGTTGCTGCCTCATACAGACTGCTCATTTGATACAGTGGTCTAAACCTATTGCTTTACAAAGCAATCTGAAAGCCTTAGCACAGGAATTTTTCAATGAAGTAAAATACCGCTTTCTTTTTGGTTGCAGAAATGGTTTAATTTTTAATGTACAGCCACAGACTTGTCTTGCTCTATTAACTTTATGCTTATGAAGATTTTAAACTACAGTAATGACTCGAATTAGAATAAATATATTTTTTAATTTTTTTATTTGAGAATGTGGGGTTTTGGATATTATCAGTATCATAAATTTGCATTGTTTCTTGGTGCAAATTCATTAAAGTTAACTGGCAGTTACAGTTGGAGATCAGAAATAATGATTTGCTTTTTAATTACATACAATAATGGCATACTGACTAACATGTTGGCAGCTTTTATGCCTCATTATTGAATTAAACTTGGCACAGTATTTTCTTTTTGAAGATCATTTAAATACTGTGTATTTTTACTCTCAAAACCATAGAAAGTTGGCAAATGTTTTGGTGTTTGTTGGTGCAGTTCGAACTGGCTTTAAAACTGGATGTTCAGACTTTTTCCCTTGAGAAAGCTCTTAATTTTTTATTTTATTATTATTTTTTTTAAATCATTGTTGGAGCAACACTGGAAATGAGAAAGCCATACAACACATACCAAAGTATAGGTCTGCAAATAACAATAGTAGTAATAATAATAGTGCCCTTCAGCTACACTCAAGCTTTTTTTGACCAAGAGCAGCCATTATGATATTAGCATTAGCTGAATCTATAAATTTATTGACGTTGATAAGCTGACAGGCATACTTCACCTGCCAACATGGCTTATGGTAGCTGCCCATCATTTTTAATTAAGTAATTAAATATCACTCGTCATGTAGTGTTTGCAGCCCTTTGGACACATGTCCCATCAGTCAGATTTATTATTCAGATACTATTTTGTATGTGCTCAACATGTGTAGTATACTGCATCAGACACCGCTGTCTAAAATCATTAGAAGCTAATGAGCCCTTCTCGTACACATTTTAAAAGCAAATATGTTCTTAGTTTGGAGACTGTTTCCAAAATGCAGTACTCTATAAAAAGCTTTTTAGTGGGAGAGTCACTTATTGGGTCATTTTCGATTGTTATCAGCCACTTGTTACTTGCCAAGAGTAAATTGCATTCAGGTTGTTCAATCTAAGTCAACAGACTATTAAATAAAGACATTTTCAGACCAGACTAATTTTGTTCTCAATACTCTCTGTACAGATCAAATCAATTGAATTCACATTGTGTTGATTGGTTGAGAAAAAGCAGTTAATTTCTGAAGCAAAATGGTAAGGTTTTTAGAAACTTGCATAATTTCTATAAAATTCTATTTTTTCCTATTTAACGATTCTGTTGTTTAAATGAGCCACAGATTCCAGAATGATATGATCATTATTTACACATCAGGGGCCGAATTAAGGAAGAGAAGTATTTAGCACTTTAGTCGCCAATTGCTATGTGTGTTGTGTGAAAGTTTACATTTTATGATACACAAACACATTTGGTATTGTTTTGTTTAAGCTAATCACAATTACAATAGGCATTTTAAGAAGTAAATAAAGATGTTATTTAGCCTCTTTATGAACAGTTTTTCCTTTGAGGACATCCTCAAAAGCAGTTTTTTTTTTTGATACAACTTCTGGAGGCATTTCTCAGGAATTTAGCCTTGGTCAGAAACTCTTGCATGTACATACACAAAACACAAATTGATTTTTTTTTCAAACTCTTGCAGCATCACATGGTTCAGATCACCCACTGGTTGTTACAGAGCTTGATGATAAGCACATGTCGTTGGCATAGATCTGCTGCACATCATAAATAATGTCTGCTTTCAGGAAGGCCATGTTTTTTGAATAATGGATGAAGACCTTGGTCGGCAGCACCCCTGCTTCTCATAATGGATCCACGTTTAACCTTTTTATCCTTTGGCAAGTTAAAAACACTTTAACAGAACATTCCGATGGGAAGCTGGCAGCTGAGGGAAGCTAGCATAAGGTTGGTCTTTTTTAAATTCAGGGAGCAAACTATTGTTTAATCGTCTGGTTTACACTCCACTCGAGAGGTGAAAACAGCTTCAGGTGTGGACACAAAGCATGTACTCATAAGATTTTTTTCTGGACTATTTTGGTTTGTTGCTGGCACCCTCTAGACGGCATCTTCAAATCCTTGAAACCGAGAGAAGAGAAGAGTCTTAAGCTGCCTCACTTGAGTTGTGTAGCTGGAGGGCAATGCTCAGTGACCTCTTAGACAACACAATCCACTACACTCAAAGATGGGCACTCAGCTGCCACCTCATTCTCCATTGTTGGGTCTCTATCCACTCTCTGTTCTTTGGAAATCAAGCTCTCTTCCACCCTCTCTTTCTGTTTCTTTCACATACAATCTTCCAGGGAGGAGAAACAGGAGACACATCTAAGTGAAACTGCTTCTTTGCTTCTGTTTTTTTTTTCTTGTTCTCGTTCTGCTTATGTAAAGAGTGAAATATTAACAGGAATAGGCCAATGTGGCTGGATCAATGTGGAGGAAACATTACTTGTCACTCTGCTTTGTATTAAGACCTCATCAGTGCCAAAAGATTTAAGAGCTTTGGCTCAAGACATCGGTTAGACACAATTTCGCCCAGGGCCATCACAGAACACGTGTTCTCTTTGAGGGACCAGGGCCAGATGTGGGAGTCTTAGCGCTTCGGGTTTCCTCTCACCTTCCATGTGTCAAAGCAGCCAGACAGGCGAATGAACCAGAGAGGCAATTGCACAAAACAAAGGAGAGAGGGAGGGGAAAAAAAGAGGGGACCAAAGAAATGAAGGAAAAAAGGCAGGCCTCGTCCTTCCTATGGGGTTGCCACATTCCCAGTCATAACTGTAGAGAATTGTGTTTGAGCGTGTGTCTTGAAGGATTACAGGTGGGAAATGACAATCATCCAGGCTCCACGGCAAACCTGTCTGCTCTCCCTTGTGTGTGTGTGTCAGGGAAAACAGCGGAGGGCCTCCCTGCCGGGAAGGTTTAGACGCAGGGTTGAAATCCTGCTCTAGGGAAGGGTGGTAAGAACATGCACTGTTCGATCAAAGCACCTCCGTGAATTAATTAACTCGCCATGCATTATTCAACACGTTTTCAACTGCTATACTCATAATAGTGTTTCTCCGCTCCTCTGGGGAACAAAAGAACCCACATTATGTCAGATAATGCAGAGGCATCCGTGATCTCCAGAGGAAACTGCCCAAAGGATTTATCCGTCTGTGAAGTGCAGTCCTCGTGTTTATGAAGAGTTGGAGGACTCTAGCACTTTATCACCAAATTTTCATTTTCTTTTTTTTAAAGTTATGATGAATGGGAAAGATGAAAATGAACCATTACCTTAAAAGCAAAGTCATTAGTTCTGGGCAGTGTCTATCAGAAGTAAATTGCTGCTATTGCATTATTGTCCGTAATTTAAATATGTACATGTGTGTATTTGTGTGTGTATGATATATACATATATAATCTCCATGAATGTAAAGCAAGTATCACCGATATACTGCTAATGCCTATGAATGAAAATGAATTTAAAAATTAAAATGTTATATATAATATATATATATATATATAGGGCCCTATGAAATCCGTTTTATTTTTTCCCAAATTCCATTTTATTTTTTCCCAAATTCAGTTTTTTCCGTTTTAATTTTTCTGGATTCCATTTTTTGCAGTTTTATTTTTTGTTTGGACTCCATTTTAATGGTTAAATTAAATTTTAGTAATCCAAAAGCATGTCTAATTAATTGAAATAATGAATCTTGTCCAATTCACCAACAATTTATTAAAAGTTTACCAAAAAAATAAAAAATTTTAGGGCCCTATGATGAATTTTTTTTCTACCAAATTCTGTTTTCTGGATTCCATTTTAATAGTTTAATTACATTTTAATAATCAAAAAGCATGTCTAATTAATTGAATTCTTAAAGACAACAATATTTATCAATTAAAAAATATATTTTTATGAAATGTTTTGTTTTTTTCAGAAATTCTGTAGTGTATTTAATTTTTTCCGGCAATCGAATGAACGCATACCATTTTATTTATCTTTTAATCATTAAATTAAACTTTTTTGTCAAACAATGTGATGCACAACAGAGCTTTACTGTTAAAATTAAAACATGGAAGGAAAAAACTGAGATTACTCCTTAAAAATATAGTTTTAATAATGTATTATTAAATTAATTTATCTAAATTCTACTGTACAACAGTAATATGTTTCTGTCAAGTTAAATCGAACTTTTATTTTGACGGGTTGCCTAGAGCTTTGAGTTTCTCTGTTTTTATGACGGTAGTTTTCTCAAACGAAGCGGTTAAATGCTGATGAATCGACTTTCAGAGCAGCTCTGAGATGTATTTCGTGCATTTATATAGTGAAGCGACAGAGGACGAAAACACCGCGAGCGTCGCACACGCTTCAGCGTGCGTGCGCCCGCGCGATTGTGTGTGAGGCGGTGTGAGGTAAATGAAACCACGCTTCCGCATCATTCATTTCAGAGGCACACAGGCATGCAGGATTCATATTTAAAATAGTCTTTTCTTGTCTAATATTCACGGACACTAGTCTATATCGCGATTTGATTTAAGTGTACTGACCTGTTTTTAATTCATTCATCAAAAATTTGACAAATTCCGTGACCGCGTTATATAGTAAATTCCGTTTTTATGAATGGATTCCGTGATCGCGAAAATTATAGGGCCCTATATATATATATATGTATGTATATGTATATGTATATACTGTATATACTATATACTTTTTGAACCTTGTAAACAGTGCATTAAGATTTTCAGGTAGGAAATACCAAAATTAAATATACTAATCAAATATTCAAAAATATAATCAAAATAACACCGCAGTCTTCACTGTATAAATTGAATATACAATTGATTAATCCTTGCTTGTGTGTACAGCTTGAGTTATTGTTCAGGCAAAACGAGAACATGGTGACGGTGAAAGTATGTCCTTATATTTCACATTATTGAAGGACAAAACAATGCGTTTTGCACTCTCTTTTGTGCATTGCACAATTTTTATACATTTGCACAAAATGAACCCTAATGGCAGGTGTGTGACAAAAGTCAATAGCAGTCTAGTTTTTGTCAGTCTGGCTTTGATGGGCACACACAGACAGCATCTGGTTTCTGTTTCAGGCTCGCTGCCTTTGACACAGAGAAAATAACATAAAACAGAATCAACAGGTTCCTCTCTCACCCTCAACTCCCTTTTGCCCTGCTGTCCATTGAAAATGAGACTCAGACATTACCCTGTCCATGTCCAGATAGCAATAGATTTATCAGCCAAGGAAATCTTTTGTGGAGGATATGAATACTGCATGAGAGCCCCTGACTCATTCATACAGCTCAGCACTGAAAGGATATTGGCATCTCGATTCATTTCTTAGAACACAATGCTCACAGATTTTTGGTTCTTGTCCAAAAAAAAAGAAAAAAGAAAAAGAAAAACACACCTCCCTTTGTAAAGAGTAATTGAGAACTTTCTCCATGTGTGGCAGTGGTTTTCATTTGTGAGATCTACTCTAAAAGCTTTTCGGTATTTTTCAGTGAGACAGTAAGCATTTTAAAACATACGACTAATGTGTTTTGGCAACAGAATACAGTTTGCCCATTTATTTCACCTTTTGAGGGCTTAAAATTCGTCCTCGTCACTCTTGGTCCACTTCATTTTGAAAAACCTTTTGATGCCTTTGAAAATATTTACAAATGAATTCCTCTCGTGTTTAGCCTAAGACCTTGACGACAGCATTTTAACGTAAGACCTTGATGACAGCATTTTGTTAACATGAAAAGTTTCGGTATGTTGTTGCTTGCTTGCATGTTGCAAGGAAAGTTGTGTTTGCTCAGGTGAGGCAGCTTGAGTTATTGTTCAGGTGTTTTGAGTGTGTGCTAACATGGTGAGGGTGAACGTATGTCCTCATGTTTCATATTATTGAAGTACAAAATAATGTTTTGCACTCTCGCTGGTGCATTGCACAATTTTTACACACTTGCACAAAATGAACCCTAATGGCAGGTTACAACTCTCCTCAACTGTTTTTGCAATGTACAAGTGCAAGCCAAAATGTTTTTTTTGTTTTTTTTTAATCTATTTTATCCATTTTTCTGACAGTGTATCCTAATGCATGTTCCAAAATTAAGTGATGTACCAAAATTAAAATTCTTGGCAGCCAAATTTTGCAGCCACTGAGCCAAAACTGATTTTTTTTTCAGATTAGCCTTTCTTTAGTTTAATAAATATAGCATTAACAGAAGAGAATAAGTGATTAGTAGATGACTTTACAATAATACATAGGCTCCAGCTATTTTTAAAAATGTATTTAAATAAATTGACAGCTGTATAGAGCAAAGTGGTTATGCATCAGTGTTGATCAATGTAAGATTGACTTTAAGCAAAGAGATATATTTTTTTTTTATGCTTTGCAGAAGAACAGAACACAACAAACTTATAAAAGGAACATCTCAAGCGCTCAACCTCCCAGTCCATGACGAGTTCACCTCGACCCCTGCCTTTCTCATTTTGTGGGCTCAGAGGCAGCTGTTCGAATCGAGATAGATTGTAAATGCAGGACTCTGGTCTGGGAAATCGGGGGGACTCTCAGCAAACAATAATCAAATATTTTTGTTGGAAAGCGACAAGTTCTACACAAGCGTACAAAACTGCTTTCTCTGTCAGCAGTGCATTTAATATGCTCATTACTCAGGTCTGTCTTGGCATACCGGAGCAGGGCGATGCATTACACTGATCGAGTATGTTCAGAGCATTAGCTGTGTGCAGGAAAATCATTTCTAGTCTTCTAATTAAGACTGGAGTTGGAATGCATCTGATACTCTCTGAACCTTCCTCCACGGTGCCTGATGACGGATGGCAAAAGCAGTGATGGACTCTTCAAAGATGTAGCCAACCTTTATATTACCTCCACATTAGCTAAGCCAAGGCAACTGGAACCAGATGTGTGTGTTTTTTTTTTTAATTCACAAAGGACCATCCTATTTGTTTGAATTAACAACTTCTCACTGATAAATGCAGGTCAGTCATGCACACTTTCTAATCATGCATCTTCACTTGATCCTCTCTTGGTTGAGCATTAATCTTTAAATCTGGTATGAAGGAATGTTGTGGCCATTGTTGTAGTGTTTTGTGCATTTTAGACCTCTGGCAACTTACTCTAGTTGGCACTCAACATCTTAGCTGGCACAAAAAAATACTACAGAGGAAAAGTGGAATGGATACCAAGAAGTGAGTTCAGTCAGGACGGAGAGTTATACTTACTTGACTCTTCGCCTGAAGCGCTGGTAATGTTTCTACTGGATCTAATCCAGCACTAGCGCTCTATGGCATACTAGCCTACAAGGATTATATATGTCAGCCTTGTTGTTGCAATGATCTGTTTTCCCATTGATTGAGAGGAGGGAGCGAGAGCTTAGGGTGCTATTTATAGTAAGTGTTTGAAGTATTGACAGAAATAGACATAAAAACCAAGGCAGGGATTTTATCTTTTGTCTGTCCTTCCAGATTATTTACTTAGTGTTTTTTTAATAAAGTGATGATTAAGGTGAAGGATGACCCCGTTTTCAAAAATGGTGAGACTCACATGTCAGCGTCCTAAATTGATTGGCTGGGGAGCTGCTGGTTCATTTCAGCCCCATTTTATGTACAAACATGGATTCAGACGGTAAGACGCTCTCTGGAAAGAAAATTAGATTTTTAATCTGCTTTTTTCAAGTCATTATAGCTGTTTTGGACACTGATGGTTCCATGCGCTAAATGGATTGGATTTTGTTGGGCAGTGTAAGTCAAGCTACCGCTGGATTTCTGCCTGCTTCAGAGATTGGACTCATTGCTTGACTAGCTTCCTCTCTGATGTCTTGCCGTGGCTCATCTGTACCCTGACAGTGTGGTCCATCTGCCCTGGACTGGCCTCAGAGGCTGTCAGTGCTGTCAGACTGCTAGAAGAGGAAGCTGTAGTTGTCTGGAAGATGCAACTCTCTCTCCTCAGTATAGTTTATGATGCACGGCAGTGATTAATGAAGATGCGACATCATGTCTGTGCTTTGGCTGAGCGGTTAGCACACATGGTCCAGACATGTGCTCAGTTGGCTGAGATAGGTTCAAATGTTGTCCCCAAAAAATTAATAAAAAATAAAAAAATGTCCTGCTAGATTATTTGTTTGAAGTGAAGATTATTGTGAATATAATTCACATTAATACATCTATTATAATAATTTTCATATTTTTGTCCATTTAGTGTGAATTTGACAAAATGCCCGGTACACTCTAGGGTTAGAAATCAGTATGATTGTTTGATCTTTTCTTCTCTTTTTATCATTATTTTTTCTTTTAGATGTCGAGTTTTCCCTCGCCATTTCCTTGGAAGTATATTTGAAAGCCTCTTTTTTTGTTTTGCACTTCAAAGGAACAGAGCTTTAAGGTACAAGAAGTCCAAACCCACCTTTAAATTCAGCACACCTCACAAATAGTACCAGCCTTGATTAACCCTGTCCCCATCATTCACTCCCAGTGATTGAACCTTCGTCTGCAAAATCATACCAGGAATGGTCTGTGTTTTCGTACTAGGCTAGACGTGAAGTTTTTCAAGGACTTCTCGTGTTAAGTGAAACCTTATGTTCACACATCAAACAAACGGCTAATCATCAGTGATTTGGAGACAGATACATAATACTCACACTCAGTCAAACCCAATTACATATTCTGTCCCAACAGAATTACATTCAAAGCTGTGACACAAACACCCGCCAATGAGGAATGGGAGGGGAAGTGACACCTTGACCTCACTTTAGTGCTGATTGGCAGAGCTTGTCTGAGGAATGCCTTGTGCTCTTAGCTTTGATAGTAAAAGCAAAGAGTTTTCCAGTGTAGATGGAAAAAGTTCAGACTTTGCCGCATTAGTTTCCTCCATTAAAATGTAGCGCTGTCCTGTTTCACGTGGATCACAAACAGATCTTGGATGTCTTGGGCAGGTCGTGCAAAAATTATAAGACTTTTTTGTGCTTAAAAATAGAAATAACTTATATGTGTAGTTAGTAGGGGTAGGGGAAAAATTTGATTCTTAGATGCATCGCGATGCGTACGCGGAAGATTCTGAATCGATTCACAACTGTCAAAAATAAAATTTTTAAATGTTAATTGATAACGTAATGTTGACGGAAGGTAAAAGGCGGAACTCTGAAGTGCGAAAGGGCAGTGCCTGGAACTCTGTGGCGTGCACATAACTGTGCCTGTCCACTGGCGCGGAGCGAGTGGAACAGAGCGAGCATTTTTAATTCATTTATGGAAGTTGAGCTTCACGCTCACGCGCAAGCATGAAGCTCAACTTACAATGCTTTTGGGAAACACTACCCTGGACAAGCCACACTCTATGCAAGTTATGTTATTGCTATATTAATATATATAATATTGTTTTATTGCTTATTGCACATAACAGGAGGATGTTGGTTAGAAGTCTATTATTTTATTATAGTGATGCAGAGTATGCTGCTATAGGCACACATTTGTTTTCCTGTTGGTTCTTTGCCATGCTGGGACATATGCTGGCAAATGTAACCTTCCTGTTGAGTTGCCAGATCACTTCCATTTGAAGAGCTCTTTTCCAAAACGCGATAAACGGCAAAAAAAAAAAAAATGAGTTCATCATGCCATTTTGTTGTGTACTGAACCTATTCTCTGCTCCATCAATGTTTCATGCCAAATCGCTATATTTCCTTGTTTAAAATGTACTGCAAGATGCAGTTTCTTTCCAAACCGCTATAAGCGCCGAACCTGTTTTTAGCCTAAATGCGATTTGTCCTCTCGCCAATCAGAATTCGGTGAGCGTTCGACGCAATCTAACACGGCGGTTCTTTGAAGCGAGGGAGTTTGTTTGTGCTTTGTCTTCAAAATGAGTGCTTTTAACTCTATTAACACTTTTGATGGCCTGGATGAGCCAGTAAGACCTACACCTGGGGGCCGGAGTCCGGAGCCCCAACTCGGCTCGGTCCCCTAGATAGGGTCGTTTGATAGGGTGTCTCGGCTCGCCTCGTGTGTGTGTGTGTGCAAGTGTGTGACATCGTATCAGGCGATCAACCTGTTCAGTAAACTGTTTAAAACATATAGTCACCCGATCAATACTGAGATTCTAGATGTTTTTATATAAAATGGCTAAAAAGAGGCGCTCAACTCACGGCTGCTTTAAGAGGCTCGCCTCGTGTGTGTGTGTGTGTGCGCACAAGTGTGTGACATCGTATCAGGGGATCAACCTGTTCAATAAACTGTTTAAAACATACAGTCACCCGATCAATACTGAGATTCTAGATGTTTTTATAAAAAAAGGCTAAAAATTTTTGTAGCGATTTGTAGCGTTTTGTATTTTATAATCTACAAAATTGTTGTTTCATTTAACAATCATTGTTTAACATGTTCAGACTGAGCCAATAGACCATTTTTTACAGGATAAATTGAATATTAACTAAATGTATAGGTCTAGGTAAAAAAATGTCATTTTCATGAAAACTATTAAAATGGATTTATAGCGTTTTGGAAAAGAGCTCCTCATTTGTTTTATTAATAAAAGATATTGGAAGTAATTCATTATGGATCATATCAAATACTTTGCTTTAAAAGTATACCAAGTAGTTACACAGTGGCAAAAAAGAAAATCTGTGTAGAAAAAAAGATGCATCGATAATAGTTTTATAATCGCATCGCAGCCCTCTGAATCTTAATCGAATCGAATAGTGAGGTGCCAAGAGATTCCCACCCCTAGTAGTTAGCTACTTTTTGTTAGTATCTTTCCATTTTCACTGAGCTCACTTACTGCAGGCTTGTAGGAAAATGTTGACCAATAGCCAAATAGCTATTTATATATTGTTCTAGCAAACTCATTGTCTATTGTGTTGTTTAACACCCACCTTTCCTGATCCAAAGTCTTAATTTTTTCCCCTCATTGAACACCCTGTTTCCCTAAGAA
>RJVU01075544.1:2046084-2062444 GCA_003731715.1 Anabarilius grahami
GAAAGGATAGATGTCTGTTATATGACACAAAGCCCATTCTGGTCACAATGGGACATAATCTATATGTGATTCGCTCAAATGAAGTGAACAGCAGCTACAGGAGGATTACTCTGTAATTTGTAGGATTATTGACACGGCACTGGGCTGCATTCTAAAGTGAGGCAAGCCAACACTGATCGATTTTTGGTCAGTGCTGATGCTAAATGTGTTATCTAAGAGAAGTGACCTACAGTCATTTGTGTGCCACAGAAAGACACAGCCGGACTTATTGACAAAGAGTGACTATTCAGTCTGAGCAGAAAATATCCTCAATTAAGCCACACCTCATTGCTTCTTTCTGATCTTTACACCTCTTAAAGTGATCATGAGAAGGCTGTGATCTACTCTTCAAAGGTTTCAAATAGAGATTGCATTGTCATCCATGTGCTTGTGCTTTTCTAAAGCATCCTTGTTTACAGCAAAGGTGAAGTGAAAGAGTCCAGGTTCTGAGATATTGGGATACATTTTTACATTGTCTAAAGAAAATAAGTATGATGCTTGGATCTTATGGATGTTTGTTGCTGCTATGCTGAGTTGTTCTGGGTGATTTTTAACACTTTATGTGGTTTCTAGGTTCTGGGTGGTTGCTAGGTAGGTGGTAGTCAAAGACAAAAGAGACTAAGTCTCTATGATATTTTAAACCCTACATATGGCTACGTAAGTCTATGAAAACAGTTTTCATTGTTTTATTGCCCACCAGGTAAAAATCACAAGTTTTAGATGGCTTAGAAAGCTAAATGCTCATCTCTTTTGAACAGGCCACATGATTTATCATTCATGATGAGTTACAAGGTGAAATTTAATATTTAGGGTTAGGGATGTGCTCAAATCCCTGACCCTAAAAATGTGCAATAGCATTAGTGATGCTTGCCTTAGAAAACAGCGATAATTAACTGCAAAGGTCAGACATAATTACTCAAAGGTTTTCAGGGTGGTGGTTCTAATGCCGACATGAGTGAAATGTCTCATTCTCTGGGACTCATTTCTTTGGCAATAATTGTACTATCATGGGGATTCACCAGGCCAAGCCCTACGGTGGCTCAAAAGCCATCTTTCACACTGCTAGAGATGTGGCAGGGTTGCCATACAATAATACAGTCTAAAAATAGGTGTGATAGTCAAGGAAAGAGAGTGCTGTTTGCTAGGTGCCAATGGAAGGACTGCAGGATTGCAATATGCTCTCCTCTTTACTTGCTTTTTCAGCTATTATAGTTTAGCTACTTGTTACTGATGTTTATTTTGAAAATATGCATGTGTCTGCATGTGGGTTTGTGTGTGTCGAATTTAAAGGTGCTGTAAGCATTTTCATAGTATAGTAGCATGTTACGATCCTTCTTTGGCTGTAATACATCTATTGGGAAGAAGGGGAACATTAGGCCAGTCGAGACCGTTGCCACTATAAAACACTAGAAATGAAATGAGAGAGAAACGGGAAACGGCAAGGCAAAGTGAACTTGTAATTTATTTGTATATTATACAAAGAAAATATGTTAGAATAAATAATTATTTACAGAAGAAAACAAAAAAAAGGCAAAAAGAAACAATTTATACAAAACAGAAACAAAACACACCGGCAAACTGACAATACTTAAGAACTGAGGAGAACAAAGGGACCTGGACCGTGCCAAATAAAAGAACATAATAAAACATAAGAAATCTTTTGGCGCTTTTCGGCCGAAATATTTTTTTATTTTTTTATTTTTTCTCGGGGGTGGGGGGGTGTCAGGGCACAATAAATCGAAAATGGGCTACATTCCCATAGACTGGAGTGAGACCATAAACGTTTCTCGAGCTGTCGTTATCTTTTTTGCCGCTCTGTGGTGTGACTGACACTGTAGCGCTTCAGTTCAAACAGAGGCAGAGCACCCGTGAACTGATCTTCTCTTCCGCTTTACAACACGAAATAAACATGAATGGATGTAGGATGAATGAATACCGAAGGTATGTTGAAAGATCCAGTACAACTTACTGAAATCCGTATCATGTCTTATGTAACGTTAATCGATCAATCATTGTTTCAATTGCGGAAAAGCGCCAATAAAATAGCTTGTAAAGATGTCACATTTACCGTAACATTTACCTCAGAAAAGCCGTTCAATGTCAAAAACCTTGTTAGTCAGCTATAAAAATAAACTTAGAGAGGAGCATTTTGATATATATCCACTGTGACTATAGGCCATTGCATATTCATTTACTAAACATGCACTGAATAGGGCTGTGTATTGCCAAGGATCTGACGATACGATATGTATCACGATACAGGGGTTACGATACGATATATTGCGATACTGTAAGAAAGGCGATATATTGCGATATTGCTTGTTTTTTTTTTTAGAAAAATTCAATTTTAGAAAAAATTGTCATAAAGAACATACCACCATATCCATAAAACCTTACAAACAACTTTATTTTATTTAATCAAGACAGTATCATTTGCATTTATATCACTAATCGCTATTTTGTGCAATCTAAGGGGAAAATAGTAAAGTGACTGCATGATTCTTTGTGTATATGTTTTAAAGGTTCACAGTATAGCAGTTTATAATTTCTTAACTATTTAACAACTAGTGCATAGTCCATTTCATGACTGAATGTCTGTTTTATATTTAATACTGTAAAGCTGCTTGCTTTAAAGCAGTCAATTGTATAAAGTGCTATTTAAATTAACGTGCCTTCACTAAAGTGCTGAACTGCAGAGCTGTTGCAACATATCCACATCGCTATGATCAGATGCTTTCTTTATGCTGTCACCGCTGTCATTTTTTGTTTTGTGTTTATTTTGTTACTGAGAGGAAAACGTGCAGTGCATATTACATATTCTATCGAACGCCTCTCTCAAGAGCGCGGATGGCATCGGCAGATTCAATGAGTTTCCTGAGTTTTGGATTATATAACATGGTCTATTTTGCAAACAACTGACTGATGTCGATCTCCTTAGTGGGTTCTTTATAGTTGAAGCCAAAATGAGTCCAGACACTTCAGCTCTGTATGCCGCGGGAGCGGAATAATTCTATCGTCTTGTGAGCTGGGTTTGCTAATGCTAACGCTATTGATGCACCTCGTGCTTCTCCGGCTACGTGTCAGTTTATGTTCTGAGATAACGTTGACATCTAGCGGTTGGGTTTTATACAGTGTGTGGTTTAAACCGAACACACAGCCACGAATCTTGGATGTAAATAAATGAATATATAAATATCGATACAGTGTTTTTGAGAATCGATACAGTATCGCCAAACATAATATCGCGATATTCATGTGTATCGATATTTTCTTACACCCCTAGAACTGAATGTATAAAACCGTTTTATGACGGCCACCATTTAAATGTTTAGGTCGATATTAAAAACGAGTAGAAACATAATTATGTCATTAAAAATGTATTGTAATGTTATTATAAAAACTTTTGTGTAATTTATATGTAAGTAGCTTACAAATCAATTAATTTTAACCTTTAATATTATAATGACGTACCAGCTGTGGTTCCCTGTATAGTTTACAGCATTAGTTGAGAGATATTTTTTCTTTGAGGAAATTTGCCATGTACTGTCGCAAGCTTCTGAATCAAAATCTAATCCAAATGTGAAATTTTTGTCAATGCCCAGCCCTAGTGTCAATAAATGTTTATTTTTTTATTTTTTATTTTTTACTTGAAGCAAATGTTGTTTTTTCCATTTATTTTCTTGTGGGAGTGCACCAGAATGCTTAGTTTATTCGTTAAAATCACGAAAATTTTCTCCTGGGCGTCGATGCCCCCAGACCCCACTACTACTATTTACTTTGTAAACACGTCACCTTTTTCTCCACTTTGGAGTTTGCAGGTATGCACCTTAACCTAACTAATAAAAAAAAAAAAAAAAAAAAGAATCTTCAACGTCCAAGATGTCGTATCTTACCTACTCTGTCTAGCAAAACAAAAATACAGGCGGTGGCACCAAAATCCCTAAACCTAGTGTTTTTAAACAAATCAAACTACATGTGTGCACCACATGTAGTTTAACTCACTGAAAAAACAACAAAAAAGATATAGAAAATGAAATACAAAGGGAACAAACAAAAACAGCTCAAGTTCACACAAAGGCCGACTGCCTTCCATGCACTGCCGTTTCCCTTATATAGCCTCCCTCCCACTGTTGCACAGCGAAACAATTGGAGCACTGCCCCCTGACGTCATCAGCTCCACTCCGTTCGTCCCGAATGATTGACACCCGAGACAACCAGTCAACTTGCACCTGCACAGGTGAAAGGAAGAGAGAGATAGAGCGACAGAGGAAAAAGCACGGGAGGGAAAATGCAAAGAAACACCCCAAACCACAACTAAACGTCACCTAGGGACGTAACATAGCATAAGACAATTTATACTACTGTTCAAAAGTTTGGGGTCAGTAATTTTTTTGAAAGAAATTACTTTTAAAGAGCAAGGATGCATTAAATTGAACAAAAGTGACAGTATAGACATTTATGTTACAAAAAATGTCTTTCAAATAAATGCTTTTCTTTGAAACTTTCTAATCCTCAAAAAATCCTGAAAAAAAGTTCAAGGTTTCCAAAAAATACTAAGCAGCACAAACATTTTCAACACTGGTGGTAATAAAAAATGTTTCTTGAGCACCAAATCAGCATAGAATGATTTCTGAATGATCATGTGAAATGATCAAAATAGAAAACACTTATTTTAAAGTGTAGTAATATTTCACAATATTACATTTTTTCCTTTATTTTTGTAAATTTTCTTCAAAATCATGAAAAAAATCATCATCATCATCATCATCAAAAAAAAAAAAAAAAATGCTTACAGCGCCTTTGAAGTTGGTATAAAAGTACACCTGTTCTCAAAACTGTGGACTTTCAGTTAGGACATGTTATAACATGCTGAGCTGTGGTGCTCATACATGTATTGGTGCTCAGTGACGTCTACAAACCTAGGTGATGAAAAAGCCGTGTGCCATATTTTTTGCGCTCCATTGCAAGTCACCTAGGCTTGATACATCACCCTGAGGCATTTATGCACTGGACAAAATACTAACGCAGTCTATTATATCCCCTTTTTTTGCCATTTCACAGCATAATGTGCCACGTCCACAACACGTGCACACAAAATAGAGGAATTTTATGTGCCAACAGCTGAATTTATTCATACTCGTGGACTCAAAGGTGTCTTCACTCTCTGTCTCCCGGTTTTATGTGAGTGCTGCACTGGCACTGTTCCAGCCTGGATTCAGGCGAAAATGGTGTTCAGCTGAGTGTGATAAATAGGGTTCACCCTGCCGGCTACACCGCCTCAGCTCACACCGCTTTCCTCACCCTCCCTTCCTCCTGGCGCTGATCACTCCCAGATTAAGTCCAACTTCTATATTCACCTGGACAAGCATGCTTTTCAATTCAACACAATGTAATCTGACATGCGGTCTGCCTATGCACAGCAGGCCAGACAAGTCCCGGCTGATTTACCCCTCAGTTTGCATAAATGCATCTATCACCTCAGCGGGGAACATATCACCACACTCTCTCATCTCTCATTCACATCTCTCTCTCTCTCTCTCTCTCTCTCCTGCTCTTTTCCTCTCTCCTTCTCTCTTAATGCACATCCTTCACGCTAAAGAGCAGCGGTGCCTCTCAACCATCAGGTCCGGCATTTGTGGAAGTTCGCTGAGAGCTTTTCTACTGATTAATCCACGTAAAACTGAACATTGAAGAGGAGGACGTCTCGTCATGCCGTGCCTATTGTCACCTTCTCAATAGCTGTGCTTGTGTTTAGAGAGGATACCAGACTGTAGAGAGTACCGGAGAAGAGGGTGAGATTTGCGTACTTTACGCCAAAGATGGCAACTTGTGTCTGAGAGGCACAGAGATACTTGACATTTTACTCAGGATAAAATATATATATATATATATGAAATCCAATCTTTCTCTAGGAATGTTACTAGATTCAAGCCATAGACGTCACTACTTTGGACTGGAGAGTATTTTTGCAAAATGAATTTATTATTATTCATCTCTAGGCGTCCAAGTGTCTTTGGCCCTCTTGATGGATTAGAACCGGCATCCGTTGGTGATTTGAACATCTCCATATCACTTCTGTAGGATTCAGGTGGAAAGATTTTTTTGATGAGCCAATTTTTGGATTCAAGTAGCTTCTGAGAGGGCCAATTTACAACTGCATAAACCTCTTATGACATATATCTGCAAGCATAAATTTATGATGTGTGCAATAATTTAGAAATGTGCTGTTCCCTCAGTATAAGGAATATATCATCTGAAAATGAAAAGTGTCATCTTTTCATTCTGTATTTATCCTCAGAATAGAAAGAAATTTAAGTTATTATTGGCTGAAAATGTTACTTCTTGTATTGTAGCTCTTAAATGTCATTCACATTTTCTGACTTGCTATGTTCCAATTGGTCAGGTCATATTCAAGAACTAGTGGCATTCAGCTTCACTGGCTTAAAACCTGGCCTGACATCCTCCACATCATATTTAAATATATTTAAATGATATTTTAGTGGTTGTGAAATAATTTTTATATTAAAACAAAATTTAAGAAAATGATGACCTAAATTCCAGTAAGATCCTCAGAAAAAGATTTATATTTTATGTATATTAAGGCTTATAAATATAGTGAAATATAGTGTACAAATCATATGTGACATTATTATGGGGTTTTGTGTCCTTTTTGGAGTTTAACCCGGTCACTGTATGCTTTCATTATATAGAAAAGAGTGGCATGAACACTTGTCAAATCTCTGTTTGTGTTTTGCAGAAGAAAGAAAGTCATACAAGTTTGAAAAAACATATACGTGAGTAAATGACAGAATAATGACAGTGGTTTTTGGTGAAGTATCCCTTGCTTTGTAATTTCTGTTATATAATCAGTGATCACTGTCACACACCAAGGGCAAGTGACATTGTCTGCGAACACATTATGCCATCAGCAGATTGTGTTCATTACAGTGAAAGGCTCCAGATCTTCTGTTCTTGCATGTCAAGGTTTTCCAGCCTGCCTTCTGTGCTGCGTTCATCCCTCTACTGCTCACTCCAGCCCTGATCGCAGCCTGAGGCACCATGACAGAGACATGCACACACGCTGCTGCTTACTGACCTACGACCTTGTCAGCTGAGAACCAATCTTGAAATAAGAAGCAGAGAGAGAGAAGGGGAAAAAAAAGAGATGCCTGTTATTTGGACAGGATTTGAAAAGGTTTTTTTCCCCCCAGTTGTCATTCTTGTGACATCTTTCAGATCTGATGCACAGGAACATGAGTTTTGTTTACGCTGCACTGTATGGAGCGAATCAAAGCATACCACTGTGTTTTCTCTCTGCCCTTATCACAGAATAAACAGCATTGTTGCGTAACGCAACAAAATGTAAGTAGGACAAATGCCTAAAGTCTCAGAAACAAACCCCAAAAGTCTTTGTGTTAGATTTTAGTTGATTTGTATGTTAGTGTACTCATTAATGTTTTCAGTTTTAGCTGATATTCACATTTAAAACTCTTTAATCTTTTCAGTTTTATGTGATATTTGCATTTAAAACTCTTGTAAAAACCCCCCCAAAAATATTGATGAATCAAATTCTCTTTAGAATTTGACTGTCCCTCTCAGACAACTTGCAACCAGCTAGTAAGTAACAAACTAATCAAAGTAGCCTTATTTTATTTTTATTTTTTTCATAACAAACTTCCTGTTTTGGAAATATGGTCACAAGACAATGAAGCACATGTCCAGTGATTTCATAAGAGGTTTTAGTTGAAAGCTAAAATTCAGGATTTTCTCTAAATTTGTTTTGTGATGAGTGCATTCTAGAGCCTTAAGTTGTTATTCATCACCGCTGCAACCGCCACCATTGTCATAAGTTTAACGGTTTCTGTGTCAGGCGGAAAGGGAACCTTGCATTTTGTGACTCGGGTGGACAAACAGGAGAGTAGTTATTATTCAGTCCTTCCCATTTTTTGTTGTTTAGACTTTTTGAAAAGAGTTAGCAATTTGAGGGGAGTCTATAGAGTGTGTTGAGCAGCTCATTTGCCTAATCTTGGGAACTAGAGTGGAAGCGGGCAGTATAATGAGGAGCATGGCTCGTCTAGGGCTGGGGGGGCTGGAACTCAGGGTAAAGGGGGAAGGGGACACTCTGAAAGACATGAAGGTATTAATCAGACAAAAGGGGCAAGTCTGAACAGAGGAAGAACGCTAGTGGAATGGTCAAGCATTTTGCATTTTCATAGCTTTTGTCCCGAAGGATAGAGAGTGAGTTTGATAGAGAAAGCAAGCGAGAGAGAGAGTGAGGTGCTTAAGAAAGAGGTGTCATTCTCTGCAGGCTTAGCGGCTCGTCACACAGCAAACATTTGTCCACTTTTTGGAGTGCCGGGGACAGGGCTGGAATGCGCGCCATGCGCCGCATTTCATCGGGAGCGAATAGCCCAGAGCGCGGTTCTGCATCATTGAGCGTTAAAGGGCAAACAATTGAACCCCCAATAATGGAACACCAAACCAGAGTTTTAGTCACTCTAAAAATGCATCAGGGACCCTATGCTCCACGGAAAAATTTAACTACCTCTTTTGTGTGCACAAACTGTGAGATGGCCCACTCACAGGTAGCTTAGTGTTTTTGAAACCAGATAGGCTTTTTGGCCAGCCGTGAATTAAGTAGACCGTATCAGGGCCAATGAGACAGGAAAACAGGCGTTTGCGCTTTGACGGCACATGCCAGGCTATGGATTAAGGAGCTGTTATTGTATTTGATTGGATTTTCATGTTCCGTTTCACAGTAGACCACCTGCCCATGTATTTACATTTGATTGTTTAATTAACCCCCATTTCCCCTTCACTCAGTCCCTAGGGCCAAAACAAGCCATTCACACTCACGTACACATACACACCTCCCCACTGAAAGCATGTACACACTAAACACAAAAAGCATCTGTATCTCAAACCTCAAATGGCAGTAATGTCATAATAGCATGGGCATTATCTTTTGTAATCTAGTGGCAAATTCATCATAATTAATTAGGAACAACAATTCTCCATTTCCTTCATCCTTCTCCCTCAAGAGCTGAGCTCAGTGTGGTTAGCTGCTTACTCTAGTCTACAGCACTGAGCCCAGAGCTTTGGCAGGACCGCAGACATAGATACCCTATCTTCCATTCATTCTGAATGTAAATGAGTTCGCTGTAAATGTCATCAGTTCTTTTCAAAATCTTTAAAGATATGTTAGTGGTGATTGGCTTGCCCAGGCTTAAGCCATCACCACAATGCTAGAGTGGTTGTCTGGGTGTTTCTGTGCAGTTACTAAGCTGTTCTGAGTAGTGTTGTCAAAAGTACCGGTACTTCTGTACCAAGTCGGTACTGAAATTTTGAAAATGTGACAATACCAGCATTTCTGTAGTACCGTGAGTACCGAGTATTCGGGTATATTCAGTACCCACTGATAGGGCTGTGCCATTATATTACGTGAATATGACACATGTGAAGCACAAAGCTTTGTTTACAGAAGAAATAGGCTAATAGGTTAGCAAATAAATGTGACATTGCAGCCATGGAAACATTTTGGTTCATGCCGAATGAGAGAGGTACGTGAGTCCATACATTTAAGCTTTGTCGGCTTTGTATTCTGTTTTGCGAATCGCGATCTGGTCACCCAATTAACAGAGAATTTAACAATATTCCATTAGTTATTCCACTGAACATGGAATCTCTGTTTCTTTTCCCAAATCTTCACTCACGCAAGGGATTATAAACGTTTATTCCTTTGGTTCGCTTTTAAATAGGCCTATTATATTCACATTTTTTACTGTGGTAAAGTAGAAAAAACACCGTAGGACAGAAATCTTTTTGTTTCTGACAGATGTTTGAGCATTTGTTTATTATTTTTTTTTAGATTTTAAAATGTATTTCTTTGAGGTATATATACACATACAAACATACACACACATGCTCCAAATATTTATATGTTTTATTACCATCATATTTAATGTTTTTAAAAATAGACTAGATAAAATAGTAAAAAAGTTCCAACAGGTTTTCCTGTGGTACTGAAATTGGTACCGAGAACCGTAAAATGTTACTGGTATTGGTACCGACTACTAGAATTTTGGTTCCGTGACAACACTAGTTCTGAGTGATTTTGGCACATTCAATGCAGGTGTTGCTTTGTGGTTTTTGGGTTTTCTTTGTTGTTCTCGGTGGATCAAGCCAAGCCCACTTCTAAGTTCGCCCATTTTATTGTTTGTCAGGTGAAAATAATAAGTTAGATAGAAAAGTAAAAGCACATCTTCCTCCAGCAAACCACATGATTTTTGGCATCATTCATTTCCCAACAAATGCAGAACAAGGGCAATGTTTTAATATTTAGGTTAGATCTAGGGTTATTTAGTTAGTCCCTTGGATGTGTAATAGTACTAATGATGGGTGCCTTAGTGAGCACTAGTAAAAATGATTCATAGTATGAATTTGTATTTGACTATGAAAAGGCCTCTGCCAACTGTAAGCAAAACATTTCAACGTTTCAAACTGTAGAAACGAAAGCTCAGGTAAACACGTCTCGTCTAAACGGCAGAGATCAGATTTCGCTATATGCTTTGGCACAACATTTGATTAAAGTAAACTTTTCAGTCACACTTGTCACAAGTGAATGATTAATTTAAAATTGATGACATGCAACTATAGCCTTGTTAAACAATCCCGCCCCACTCTGAATAGCTAATCTGGTTAACAGGTGTTAATGATAAATGCCGCCTGAAGCGCTCACATCAAGTTACAAAGATTTAAAGTTAATCTGGTGTGAGAACGAGCCACTCACGTTACTCGTCAAGAGAAAGTTTCGCACGTTTGGCCAAAAATTGCGTTTCTTTGACTAGTCTGTTCCCTCGTCTGTAGTCTCTTAGATTGTCAAAGTGAGAGAAATGAGGTCAGCGTCACAATGAGGGAAATCTGAGCGGATTCCTGTTTGTTTTCTCTGGTTTCCATTTCTCTAGCAAAGACCTCCTGCATTAAATGCTGCCAAGATCTTCTCCCTATGCTGAAGGAGAAAAAGACAGAAGGAATCTGTTGTATTCTACTATAAAAAAGTATATGCTAATTAAAGAATAAATGAAATAAATAAATAAATAAATAAATAAATAAAGAGGTTGGGAGTGAACGCAAATGCAGATTTGCACACAAGGTTATAATGAGCATGCTGGCAAATGCGCACATCTTATGCAGGCACACACCCCTGTGAAGGGAACACACTGGAAAATTGATGCACACACACTCCCAGCGATAAGCCCAGTGAATTCGTTGCCAAGGGAATACGGTCATCCATATCATAAAAGAATACACACACAGGCGAGCTGGTTGCAGGACAGAATTTTTTCCATTTTGTCACCTCGACTTTTAAATTAAAGTCAGCTACAGAACCCATAACTTATTCAGCCATGAGACACATTTGTCATTCCTCTCTTTATATTCATTGGGGAAAGATAATGATAGGAGTGAATAGGCTTGGCAGACACAAAATTGAATTTGCACAGGTACTTAAGCTTTGAAAACTTAAACAGGTGCTTTAAAAAAACAAAGGAAAACAACTTAGATCACATTTTATTTCCAACCGATTTCTTTGTCTAGCATTTGTTCTGTTATTTCTGACAATACAGAGAAGCTGCTAAGAGAAACATTGACAAGACGTGGACAGGAGAAGACTAACGTGAAACATGAAACATTCGCTCTGGAAATTGCATTGTTAGGCAGGAAGGCCTTTTTGATGGGTCTGCTATGATCTGTGTGCCTTTGGAGATTTTCATTGAAGTAAAGTTTGAGCTGCCAGAGAAAGTTCCAGTGGAAAGTTTCAGCGGCTGCTGTTTTAGTCAGGTTATAGTGAGGTTGCTGCCGGCCCTCTGGCAGAAAAGATACAGCCGTCACTACCTCTTAAACCTTCAACATTTACTGTCTCATGCTGTTTGCAGTTTACCTTCTCAGATCTGTGAAATATTTTCACGCACCAGCTTCCGCTTGTCTCCCTTCTCAAAGATTGTACTTGAAGCCTTAACTAATTCCATTCTCTATTATTTCCTTTAAAACCGGCTTTGCTAGTATCTAGTAGCTGTGCTTGGCACATCATGTTAAGCACGCACATGCAACTAGTGCATGTGTGAAAATGTAAGTGACAAAACATAACACAAACAGCTCCAGAGGATTCTTTAAATAGTTTTGATTAACCAAAATTTCCTTTTAAAAAACTGTATCCCTCTAGCATTTTGAGCGCTGTTGAACAAATTCTTACACACCTCTGATTGGCCATTGTGTTCACGTGCTCAACATATATGTCTGTGATTGGCTACAGTGATCAACGCTTCAAGAACATGTTGTAAATAGACATCTTTTACACTCTTCTGTGTAAGCGCTTGGTGAAGAGCTTCAAAGATGTCTATTTTTGAAGTGTTGATCATTGTAGTCTATGTTAAGCGCGTAAACACAATGGCCAATCAGAGACATATATGTTGAGTGTGTGAACACAATGGCCGATCAGAGTTGTGTAAGAATCCGTTCAACAGCGCTCAAAATGCTAGAGGGAAATGCCGGTATCATAACATTTTTAAAATTTCAGTACTTTTAAAGTGGGTACTTTTGACAACACTATGCTCTGGATATGATATCCATGTGCCATGGTGCTCATAAGGGTGATGAGGGGTGGGTTTGCCCTTCAACGTGTAATTCCACCCTTTCTATTACTAATAATTTCCATTTCATTGTGCACCTGGCTAATGAAGTGGCAAAAGCCCAACAATTACATGCAAAGCCATTTTTATTCCCATTACAATTGTTACTTGGATCTAGTTGCGCAAAGTGCTTTAAAGGATTAGTCCACTTTTAAATAAACTTTTCCTGATAATTTACTCACCCCCATGTCATCCAAGATGTTCATGTCTTTCTTTCGTCAGTCGAAAAGAAATTAAGGTTTTTGATGAAAACATTCCAGGATTATTCTCCTTACAATGGACTTAAATGGCCTCCAGACAGTTGAAGGTCAAAATTACAGTTTCAGTGCAGTTTCAAAAGGCTTTAAACGATACCAGACGAGGAATAAGGGTCTTATCTAGAGAAACGATCTGTCATTTTCGGAAAAAATACAACTGTATATGCTTTATAAAAACAAAATATCACGGAAACTGGAAGTACGTTCAAGGCATTCTTCAAAAGGCTTACGCTGTATGTCCTACGCCTTTCCTATTCTACTTACGGAATGAACGTGGCGCCAGTTTAGTTTTTTAAGCGTTTTGAAGAATGCTTTGAATGTACTTCCGGTTTCCGTGATATTTTCTTTTTATAAAGCATATACAGTTGTATTTTTTTCGAAAATGACCGATCGTTTTGCTAGATAAGACCCTTATTCCTCGTCTGGTATCGTTTAAAGCCTTTTGAAACTGCACTGAAACTGTAATTTTGACCTTCAACCGTCTGGAGGCCATTGAAGTCCACTATAAGGAGAACAATCCTGGAATGTTTTCATCAAAAACCTTAATTTATTTTCGACTGAAGAAAGAAAGACATGAACATCTTGGATGACATGGGGGTGAGTAAATTATCAGGAAAAGTTCATTTAAAAGTGGACTAATCCTTTAATAGTGCACTTTAATTTCAAATAAAATATATGCATTAAAATTAAGTAACTAAAGTATATATATAAGTGCATACAATTTCCTCAGCAACCCACTCCTCATATATAAATAAACTACACTCAGAGCATCTCCTAAAGAATGTGATGTGCAATTGCCATTATTTGTATGAGAGTTAGTCTTCGGGCAAATTTCAGGATTGTGATGTATTTTGTACAAGCTCTCCAGAAACATTTATACATCTGACGTGGCTAGAGCATGTATGCATATATTTGAAGAGCTTGTACAGTGCTCTTTATAATTTATAAAATATACATTGATATTTTAAATGTTGAACATGAACGCCATTAAAGAAGTGTCTCATTTACATGAACAGTAAAAGAATATGTTTTGGTGGAGCCGCATTTGCAGCTCTGCAGTTAATTACTGCACTTTGGCCGATTTGTAAAAATGAGTCTGACAGTAACCTTGCTGCATTAATCACAGTAAATTACACAGAGGAAGGCACAGCACAGAGACTCAATTAACCTCTGAGCCTTCATCTCAATCCTGGGCTTGTCAGTGGTTATCCAGTGCAGACACCTTCTCTGGTCACTAGGGAGAGGGCCCAGCACATGGTCCCACTCATGCTCTGGACCTAACTAACCCTGTGCTTATTTTCTAGTTCACTGCACTTTTATGATGGGGTATTACTTGATTGTTGAAAACCCAAAATGATGTAGTCAAGTTCATTTTTGATAGAGGAGGACGTGAAAGAATGCAGTTTTTCTGGTTGTTTGTGTGTTGGTTTGAAATACTGTCAACTTTTTTTGCATGCATGAGGGTCAAGATTTACACTAGAGTTTGTTCCATTGTATCATCATAACAAGAATGCAAACAGCGAAAATAAACAGGACAGCAGTTTTTCTGTCTGAATGGTGACAGCGTCTAGCCACATGTGTCATACAGGAGCCGTGGCGTGTTTCATCATATCCTTTATTTGTTTTCTCAAACACACAATAGACAAAATGAATCAACTCAGTAATAAACACAGCCAAAGCCCTGTTCAGATATGACAAGTTTTTCAAGATGTGTGTATGTACCACATATGTTCAGTACGTTTATATTTCTATATTTATATTTATATTAGATTTATTTATAATTTAAACATGCATACATTTTTAAATCAACTTATGCTGATTCATTGTAATCCTACAATTATATAGATGTTTATTATAATTGACCTCTTTTATACTGTTTGTGAGTTTGTAAGGTGTCTTTGAGTGTTTTGAAAGGCATCTATAAATAATCATTTATATATTTTATATTTTTTTGAATATTGTAACTAAAGTGCACCATTATAGTGCTCAATACATGGATATGTTTTGCTAACCATACCAATATATCTCTTTAAGAAAGACACTTAATTGTTTGTTTTAGATTCCACAGTTTCCTGCTTTTTTCCAATAGTTACTTATTGATTTAGATGGTCAATCATTAATTGCCATTCAGCTGAGGCTGGAATGTGTAACTTCTTCAGCGGCCCCTGGAGAATCTCACCCCTGTCAGTTTCCTTAAGGTTCAGATTCTCAACTTGTTATCCTGTCTCTTTAAGTATCTTGTCCTGAAGTTGGCACCAAAATTCTCATCTTGTATTCCAGCCGTGTGCACCCTGTCATGAAAGGAATGTGAGGGACTGGGCGACGGACCAAGGATGCTTGTTATAGGGGATATCAAATTAGTGTGTCTAAGCCTGGCAGTCCCATTTCAAGTTTTATGTAGCAGTTTTGTATTGTTATTTTGGATTTACAGCGTACTTTATGGACTGCGGTCTAGTTAGCAGCACAGTAGAGACTGTAAATCGTCAAGCGTTTGCATGTAAACGCAGTAAAACAACACAGAAGACCTTGATGGAGATTTTCTAAAATTGAATAAACGTTTTCCCTTTTCATTGCACCTTTAATGTGGACATAAAGCTCAGATGGCCATGTTTCCTCCCTTGCCGCACAAGGATGTTGTATAGTGCTTCATTATAGTCATTCGCCCACTTTTTCACATTCACCCATAAGAAAGAGGCAAGTAAATAGCATTGCTGTAAAAAAAGAACTTCCTGTGTGTTTGCTTGTATCCCAAAGATGGTTGCAAGTTCATCTATGAGAAACGAATCACATGACTAGCCACATCACAGCTTTCTTTCAAACCACTGAAGAATAAACTGAAGAATAAAAAAAACCTTTAAATTAGCATAAACATATACGCTATATATATATACACTACCATTCAAAAGTTTGGGATCGTTACGTTTTTTAATGTTTTTTAAAGAAGATTCGTCTGCTAACCAAGACTGCATTTATTTAAAGGTGCCCTATCCCCTTTTCAAAAGATGTAATATAAGTCTAAGGTGTCCCCTGAACATGTCTGTGAAGTTTCAGCTCAAAATACCCCATAGATTTTTTTTAATTAATTTTTTTAACTGCCTATTTTGAGCCATTATTACATATGCACCGATTAAGCACCTTTTAAATCTCCCGCTGCCCGCAAGCTCTCAACTGCCTTAAACAACAAACACAAAGTTCGCACAGCTAATATAACCCTCAAAATGGATCTTTACAAAGTGTTCATCATGCATACATCGATTCCTGTGAGTATAGTATTTATTTGGGATGTTTGCATTTATTTCTGAATGAGTTTGAGGCTGTGCTCCGTGGCTAACGGGCTAATGCTACACTGTTGGAGAGATTTATAAAGAATGAAGTTGT
>RJVU01075544.1:2062921-2089712 GCA_003731715.1 Anabarilius grahami
TATTTAATTAAAAATACAGTAAAAACAGGAATATTTTGAAATATTATTACAATTTAAAATAACTGTTTTCTATTTGAATATATTTTACAAAGTAATTTATTCCTGTGATGGTAAAGTTTAATTTTCAGCATCATTACTCCAGTCTTCAATGTCACACGATTCTTCAGAAATCATTCTAATATGCTGATTTGATGCTCAAGAAACATTTCTGATTATTATCAATGTTGAAAACCGTTGTGTACTTTTTTTTCAGGATTCCTTGATTAATAAAAAGTTCAAAAGAACAGCATTTATCTGAAATACAAAGCTTTTGTAACATTAAACACTACCGTTCAAAAGTTTGGGGACAGTAAGAATTTTTATTTTAATTATTTTGAAAAGAAATTAAAGAAATGAATACTTAAATTCAACAGGGATGCATTAAATCATTCACAAGTGACAGTAAAGACATTTATAATGTTACAAAAGATTATATTTCAAATAAATGCTGTTCTTTTGAACTTTCTATTCATCAAAGAATTCTAAAAAAAAATATTGTACTCAAATATTTTGTACAATTGTAAACAATAAATGTTTCTTGAGCAGCAAATCAGCATATTAAAATGATTTCTGAAGGATCATGTGACACTGAAGACTGGAGTAATGATGCTGAAAATTCAGCTTTGCCATCACAAGAATAAATTATATTTTCAAATATTTTCAAATAGAAAAGTTATTTCACAATATTTCACTGTCCCTGTGGGCCAGCCGTGTCCCCCCTCAGGCTGGGCACATTTGTGGCCGCCCCCACCCCACCAGTCCCAAAACACATAGGCATTCCTCGCGGATCACTGCTTTTGCCCTCTTTATTCCCATTCTGTAGCTGCTCCGACACCTGTTCCGCCACTCTCCCCCAGCTCCTCATTAACAGCGCGTGATATTAATGGGAGGTGAACGCTGGTTCTCCTAAAAGTCCCGCTCAGCTCCGCGTGTCCACATGCAGACCTGATTTGCATGCCAATCCACACTTTTTTTTTCCCCTCACAGCTTTTCCCAGGCCACTGCCCAGCCAAGCCAGTGAATTAAACCCTCTGTCCTTATCTCTCCCTGCTTTCCCTTTCTTTCCCTCTCTCTCTGTCTGTCCAGCTGACCATGTGCACCTGGGTGTGATATGTGTGCACTGAATCGCTCAGTCATACTGGCCACTTTCTGCTCTGCGCTTGTTTTCTTTTTTCATTTTGAGCTTCATTATATTCAGTAGAGGAGCATAAATCACTCGTTAGCTTTGTTTAGAG
Organism: Anabarilius grahami; assembly: GCA_003731715.1. NCBI lineage: Eukaryota > Metazoa > Chordata > Actinopteri > Cypriniformes > Xenocyprididae > Anabarilius > Anabarilius grahami. The sequence continues at coordinate 2,064,196 of RJVU01075544.1, forward strand.
TCAAACACGGAGCTGGTGCTCTGGCATTTTCTGTGCATGCACGCACACACGTTTAAGTAGACAGATAAAAACAGCCTCTGTTTTTAAGGCACCTGTTGATTGTCATATTATTTAGAGACTACAAAGAGAAACATAGCAGAAAATTGCAAATTTTAAATTAGTGACCTTTACACTCCAGTGCTCAGACATACACACACACACACACACACACAAATCAAAGTTCTTTTCTTGCTTCCTGTCTCTGTCTCTTTCAATGAATATTGGCATTGAAGACTTTCTTAAGGAATGACTTCGTCTTTAAAAAGCCATACCCCGTGTCCTTTAGAAACACAGAGAAAGCTCCTCCTCTTGTGTGGTATTGTCTGATGTTCTGTGGATGCGGGAATGTGCCACAATATAGTACAATAGTCTTTTCTACTAGATTTGCTTCTCAGGTGGAGCATCGAGTTTTGAAATGCCAGAGGAAAAAATGGCTCCTTTTTGTCTGTTGCCTAACATGTGCTTCAGTAAATTTTCATTTCATTTCATAATTTAAATTTTAATTAATATGCATGCACATTAGCTGGACCTGCCTTGAAAGAAAGAAAGAAACTGTCTTACCCTAAAAGAGACTTTATGCACTTTCTTGGATTCACAGGGAGCTGTCACAGTTACGTTTAAATAGGCATGTGACGGTATCAAATTTTCATGTTGCGATTAATTGCTGAAGCTTTTTTCACGGTATAGGGTATTATCACGATATTGAAATAAATTGCACAAAAAAAGTGTTGTCATAGTATAACAGGTTTAAGAACTCTTTTTGTAATAACAAAAAAAAAAACTCTGAATGTTTAAATACAATAATGCAATACACAAAAACTATATAAAGTAAAATTTTCAAACAAATTAAAGTGCAAAAGAATTAGGCTGTGAAGAACAACAGGTAACACTTTACAATAAAGTCTCATTATTTAATGCATTAACTAAGATTGAGCAACAGCTACATTTGTTACAGAAAGTATAAATTTTTGTTAATGTTAGTTAAGAAACGACTGATCATTTCAGGTACATTAAATAAGTTCTTTTTATTTTAGTAATGTTTTAAACAGTAACTAAGAAATTAACATTAACTAAGAATAATTAATGCTTTATTGTATTTTTCATTGTCAGTTTGGTAATAATGAATTAACATGTTAACTAATGAAGATGTATGTCTCAGAGTTTTACTGAACAATAACAAATAATCAGAACATTTCTAATCATTAGGGCATGTTGTAGCCCAGATTAAAATATATGTTTGAAGTTAAAAACTTCACTAGGGCATTTGCTTTGTTTATGGGGTTTCTGGGGTAACCATTGCATTCTGCTGTTCCATCAGTGCCCTCTGCTGTCAGAGAGTGAACGTGCACTTTCATTCAGCGCGTCTCCTTCATTTGTTCCGCCATGTGCTTCTCATCAAAAACTATAGAATAACACAAGACATGTCACTCATATTGTTTTGAATGGGAGAAAGTGTAACGCGCAATATGGCGGAATAAGTCCCGCCTTAAAAATAAGAGCCGATCGCTGACTGGTAAAGTCATCGCGTCACTGCAGCGTCCGTTAGAAGCACTGGTTTCTATAGAAACAGTCAGACGTGCGTCTCCGAAATGAGGCACAAGAGACGCGCATAGAGTGCCTCAGGGATGACGCATTTTTGTAGGCAAAATCCGGAAGCGAGTTAGCATTTTAGGACTTCCGGTTCCAACGCCGTAAAGTCAATGGGTTTTTTGAATGGGTTTTTGCTAAATCGCCTGAAATAAGGTCTGTGGTTAACAAAGCCTCTAAATACTTTCACGTTTTGATCTATGACATAAAACACACCAGTTATAACCTGCTTGAGATTTTTAAAACTTTAACTGTGTCTTAAAATCGGCGGTTGCTAGCAAATTGCTAAAATGGACTACTTCCTTTGGCGGGGACTTTAGACGTCATCATTAAAAACAGGACATTTGGACAGCATTTCTCATGAAAAAGTGGATAAGTATTCATACACAGCGCAGATCATAATCAGTGAGCATGTTTTTAAATAAAGTTGTTTTCTAAATAAAGTTTGAGGACGCTTGGTGGTGACGACGTTGATCCGCGACCATGGTGTGCTGTAGTCCGTTTATAGCCTACTGTTAGCCTTTTATATCTGACCACTTTATTTAGGCTTCAAAATCTATAAATGTTGTGTTAACTTGTAAAGATTATCTTGATAGACAAAACGTGTAAGTGTCATAACCCTTTGTTAAACACAGAGCTTATTTTCTGCGATTTTCCAAAAAGTCTATGGGAAAAATGAATAGGCTTTCAATCGAGGGAACCCGTGCGCCGCTAACTTCCGGGTTGGCCTACAAAAACGCGTCATCCCTGGGGCACTCTATTTAGGTCTGTGCATGCGCATTAGCTTGATCCAGCCTAAAAAATTTAGTTTTTTTGTCATGATTCGAGCGTTTTGAAAAAAAATTATGAGACAGTTGTTGTCAGATTTCATTGGTGATTTCAAATATGAAATTTAATCGAAAGCTTGGCAAACAGCTTTGGAGAATTTGATGTTTCCCCATTCAAAGAGATAGGAGTTGCACTTGGATGCCCGAGAGGCGTTTCAAAGATGGCCGCCGAGTGACATGACTTGTCTTAAAGGGACTTTGTTCTCATACACGTTGGGCTTGTTTACATCTGAGCACGTGTCCCTTTGACGCAGAATACAGCGGTGCATTTTATACGGTTGATGGGGAAAGTATTCTTAAATGCATTATACAAATTTTAATAATTGGTAATAAATTATTATTTACGGTATTTTGAAATGCCCAACATAACAATATTGTGCATATTCATTATCGCGATATATTGCATTACCGAATATCAGCACAAGTCTATGTTTAAATTTAATTTAAATTAAATTAAAATGCTCAGTACTGAGTCTCTATTCAGATTCTGGCAGAAATATCCAATAGTCATAAACACAAAGTAGTTTTGTTGGCAGTAATGCTGTTACCTATAAATTTACTATGTGATCACCTTGGTTTTAAATTAGCATTTTATTCAGTATAAGCCTACTGCAGCACATTTGATTCTGAATGTAATAAATACTTGTTCACTTCAAACAGTACATTAAAATTCTAGGTTGGAAGAGGAAATCATAAAGCTAAATTATGTATCACAATTGTGAATAAGCTGTAATAGTAGTTGGATTTTATATATATATATATATACATACACCTTAATGGCAGCATTGTGCCTGTGTGTGTGGAATGTAGTATATATCTTTCTTCAACTTGGCAATTGTAGCAAACTGTGTATCCAGATACCCTGTGCTTTGTCTCTGATAAAGCACCTTATTTGATGGTGCTGCTTTGCTTCGCCAAAACAATGTTGGATGCCATTTTTTTTATTGCCAGACTTTACTGACACTTTTATTACGGCCCATCTTTCATTAGCAGAAGAGGGTGTAAAAAGAAATAGACTGCCCAATAAATATGCATGCTGTTCCATTGCTTAATCAGTGTTTTTTGGCACGTTTTTATTATTACCATGATAGTCTTTGAAGTTAATTTTTGCAGATGATTTAATAGTTAGACATTAGGCTACTTGTTTTGTCTGTACAGTGTTTGAGCACTTAAAGTAATAAAGGGTTAAATGAAAAAAATTGTCATCATTTCTCACCCTTATGTTCCAGACCCATAAGACTTTATTTCATTATTGAAACACAAATGAAGATATATTAATGAAATCTGAGAGATTTCTGTCCCTCCGTTGACAGTCGACGCAACTAATTTGTTGCTTCAAAAAGTTCATAAAGAGATTGTAAAACTAACCCATATGAACTGAGGGGTTTAGTCCAAATTTTCTGTAGAGACTCGATTGCTTTGTGATTAACAGTTTGAATTTAGGCTTTTTTTTCACAGATATACATTGATTAGCGAACATCAGCAAAAGGTCAACCGAACCTGCTTGATGCTCAAGAACAGACCTCATTGGTTCTTGCAGAATCTCAAACGTGCTGCATAACACGAGAATGAATTTCATTGCTTCTTTAGCGTCAAGCAAACATGCTTGAGCTTCCATTTACCATAACTGATGTGTGCATTGATTAATGTTTATATGTGATTAAAAAGTCAAAATTAAATCTGTTCATCATATAAAGTGATTGTGCTTGGACTGAACCGCTCAATTCACATGGATTACAGTGCTTCCCACCAAGGTTATAATCGTTAACGAAAACGAATGAAAAAACGAAAACTAGGTGGGAAAAAACATTGTCGTTAACTGAAATAAAAATAAAAACGAGGCATTACAAAAAATGATAACTAACCAAAACTGTAATGTGTGTTTGGCAAAACTAACTAAAATAAAATTATTGATTAAATGTCCTTAGTTTTCATCTTTTTCAATGTCTTTCATAGAGCAAATAACGTTCAGCTGCATTTCCTTTCCCTGCGTCTCTCACTCACGCGTCTCTCTCACATACACGCGCGCACACACACACACACACACAGCCCTTCCCCTACGTGCACACCGAGTCTCCATGAAAACGAGTGTTCGACATTGAAAGCAAGTTCGCGAAAGGTTGGTATCTCGTGAACACCTTTACACAATCACACATTAAAAAGTGGTATTAATTCTGAATATAATTTTGTCAGTGTGTTAATGTCGACCCGAGAAGCGATTGCTACTTTAGAAAGTTTGAGGTAAAATGCACTTGGGTTGTCGATGTCAAAACACTATATAAGCTGTGATTCAAATATTAAATAACATTATGTCATTTGTTTACTCTTACACTGAATGTTTGCTGCTTCAATCCAGATGAGTAGGCTATTGTATAGGGTACATTTTGTATAGGGTGTGAAAATTGTACAGCTGTGGTATTTGTATAGGGTGTGAATTCTGTATAGAAGATGCATAGATTTTTGGTACGGCGTGTGGATTTAGTAAGAGGTAAAGGAATTTCAAATGTCTTGAAATGTCTTGTTGTGGCTCAAAAATGGGTTGAATACATGCGGTTCATGTATGTCTTCTTTAGTCTGTTGGCTCTTTAGGTTTTTTACTGGCACACATCACTTACACATTTTGCACTTGCTGCGGAGTGTTGAGACTGTTTACATATTTGTGCCCATATGTACATTTTATGTACTGGTTTTATTTTTGAATGAATATTTTCTAAAATTGTATGATGTTTTTGTTGAGTTATTATTACACAATACTTTTTCTGACCTTTTTGAATCTTGCCCCTGACAAATAACCCAAATTACAAAAAAAGACTAAAACTAATAAAAACTAAACTAAACTAGCAAACCGACTTTAAAAACTAATTAAAACTAAACTGAATTTGAAAACAAAAAGTCAAAACGAAATAAAAATAAAAACTAATGAAAAATGCAAAACTATAATAACCTTGCTTCCCACAGGTCTGAAATATACTTGCGGTGGTAGCCGGGTGAAAAATCCTCCTATTACCCACAGCACAAAAATGGTCTACTACATGTGACAAACAAATAATGTGATTTTTAACAGTATTTTTATTTATTGAAATTAATTTTAATTACATAGCATACTATTACATTTAATTACATACTATTATTATGCATTGGAAATTTTGCAAAATTACAGCATTTAAATGGTTCTCCTTTTTCTATGTTCTCCTTGCTGTGATATAGTGTCTCTCTCAGTGAATGGGACACAGTTCCCTTTCGAAAGGGAACTTCTACTCTGCGCTGAATGCGCTTTGGGGAAACGCCCACGTGACCCGGTGTCTCGAAACCTCATACCAAAAACTCCAATCCTATTGGCCGGTAACAGTCATATGGCGCGACCCGGAAGTATAAAGGCGTGCTGACGGAAGCAGTCAGAATGCATCGTCTTTTCGGGACTGTAATGTGTCAACCTCACTCTGTTTCTTTGTTTAAAGAAATTTGTTTCCAATCTGAAATGGCTGAGAAAGGTAAGAACTTTAGGAAGTGTACTGATCCGTGTCCAAGATTTTTGACACCGGATGATTCACACATCCTATGTGTTCATTGTCTGGGGGAAGAACACGCACGGACAGTGCTTGAGGGCGCTGTCTGTGTCAACTGTGAGCGTTTTCCTTTGAGAACGCTCCGTTCTCGCCTGGCCCTCTTCTCGGGAGAAGGGGTGTCAACATCTGTACCTGGTGGATCTGGTCCTGCTCGTGCTGAGGCTGAGCGGAGACTACACTCATGGGGTTCACAGATGGAGTTTGCCGCCGAGTTTGAGAGGGGTGTTCCGTTTCTCAGACTCAGGCGGCGGCTGGCGAGGACGCGATCCTGAATGATGACGATGGTGTATCTCAAACATCGTCAGATCCAGGAACGAGTGTTCTTTTGGCTGCCAGCCCCCAAGAACAGGCGCTGGCAATGGAGGAAGAAGCGAGTGAAGCAGCTTCTTTCCCCAGACCTCCCTGTCCAGCGTACGCAGAGTTACTGGAGGTTATGGAGCGTGCTGCCGGCAGACTGCAGCTGCCTTGGCAGCGTGAGAGGGAAGAGACTGCTCGCGGCAGGCTGGACGAGCGGTTTCTTTCCGGTCATAACCCTGTAACTCCGGTGAGCCTTCCATTCCTTCCGGATCTTCACGTAGAGATCGAGAAGGCATGGAAGAACCCGTTTTCGGCGAGGATCCATACACACCAGCGAAATAACTTTGCTGATGTGGAGGGATTACGCCGGCATGGGTATGTGGCGATGCCGCCTATTGACGAGACGTTTGCAAACTATCTCGTCACTGGCAAAGCACCGTCACTGAAAGCTCCGGTCCTGCCATCCAAACCCCTTAAAATGACGTCACGTTTGAATGGCAAGGCGTACGCTGCAGCAGGTCAGGCTGGTGCAGCTTTGCACTCCATGGCGGTGTTGCAGGCTTACCAGGCTGATCTGCTGAAGGATCTGGATCAGGGGCAGGGTTTGTCCCCTGATGCGGTAGAGGAGCTGCGCCGCACCACAGATCTTGCTCTCCGGGCCACCAAGCAGACGGCCGCCTAGATCGGTAGATCTATGGCGGCCATGGTGGCCACGGAGAGACATCTGTGGTTGAACATGGCAGACATCGGTGAGAAAGAAAAGGGCTTTCTCCTAGATGCCCCAGTCTCGCCCTCTGAACTTTTTGGCGGTTCCGTTGAAACGGTCGTTGGAAAGTTCAGAGAGGCGAGGGCGCGCTCAGCAGCATATAAGAATTGCATACCGCTCAGATCCGATCCTGGGCCCAGACACCCGGGAGGCCCTGGACCGTCTCGAGCCGAGGCTCAGAAACAGGCCCAGCGATCCAGTGTCGCCGCTCGAGCGCCTCCCCCACCACGGAGTAAGTCGCAGAAGCGGCGGGATACGAGGAATAGGAAGCCAGATCTAAGGGAGGTGATTGACAACCGGCGTCAGAACAAACCCCGCCGGTAGTCAATCGCCTCTCTGTCTGGCTTGATAGTTAAGGGGTTCGTTTGGCAAAGGAACCTGGATTATCCTCCCACTTCAGTCAGGAAGGAGTATCGTGGGTCCAACTGCCACGGGAAAGTTAAGCAAGGCTCAGCCTTTTGTTATAGTTGACCTTGTTTTTCTGTTCCTAGAGATATATTTTCCTGAACATGTAAAATTATAGGGGTTTGATGGGCAAACTGTAGTTTTACATAGACTGAGCGGGCCACAAAATGGCCGCTGTTCAGTTTTATTTGAGCTTCTCAGCTATTGTTTTAAGAATATAGTTCGAGTTGCTCTCTCTGCTTCAGTTGCTATGATCTTGTGCTTGGCTATGGGTCGTTAGCAATATTACAGGTAAATATTTGCCGTTTTGTAAAGTACCCGTAGCTTAGTGGCTAGGCTAGAGCTAGGAAGTGTTATTTGATAACGTTATTTCCTGGTTTCGGCCTCCTCCTGAGGGAGTTGTTGGCCGCATGCCCATTATCCCCTATGTATGTAGGTGCTTGGGATGAGTTGACAGTTAGGTTGTAACTGTTTTGTGACCTCCTGTTCTGTTATCTCAGGTGGTTTAGGCCCTTATCATGTTGAGACAGATAAGTTGTGTGGTTTTCTACTAGGCCCCACTTCAAGCTGGAACTTTGTCTATAAAGAGAGGATTCTCTCCTCTAGGCCACTTGTTGTAAGATCAATCAAGTTGAGTAGACATTACTATAATTATTTGATGTCCGTCCTCTAGGCCTAGTACAGATATGAGTATCTGTTTGGAGTATGATTCCCTTTGTGAATGACATATATTAAAGCCCTTGGTGTTGCTTTAAGTTCCATATCCTTGCCCTACATGTTTTTTCGTATGTGAGCATAGTTTGCTGCCACAGGTTGGCACCTGTCTTATTATAGTTGGCGTGTTTCTACCACTATGTAGACGATGGTGACCTAATGCTCCCCATCAATGCTTTTTGGTGTTCTGAGCACGTCACCTGTTGGATTGCGTACTCAGGATAGCAGCACCACTTTCCGAGGAAAGTTGGTGTATGTTAGTTCCTGTCTTTTATTCCTTCGGCTAATCTTTTGTCTAGAGTATAGGCCTGTATGTACATAGCCTCTTCTAGTTAGCATTTGCTAGGTTAGCATGCTTGGGTTTTAAACTGTTTATGCTCACATTATGTACACTGCCACAGGCTGTGCCACATGTATTGGAATGTAGGCCCTATAGGCCTCCTTCAGATCGTGTGATTACGCTGGCCCTATTTCAGCCAGCCTTGGACATTGCCTGCTGGAATGTGTGTTAGCAGTTCTCCTAGTAGCCTTTGGATCACGAACTGTTGCCGCGTGTGGCTTGATTGAGTAGGCCCTCTTAGGCCTCCTTTCTGGACCCATGCTGGCGCAGTGGTGTGTTAGTGTTCCAATTAGGCTGCGGCCTATGGTCTCTGATGTAGGAAGGCTCCGAGGAGCTTCTTTATCAGTTCACCTGTTGGCACAGTCTAGTATACCTTTCAGTTGCTCTGCCACCTGTTGATATAATCGTTGGCCCTTGTTAGGCCTTCCTTTTTGGTTAACTGGTCTGGTTCAGCCTGTGAGAGTATATTTAGTTGTATTTAACCACCTAGGAGCATGCTCTGTGCAAACAGGCCGCGTGACCTGTTCTGCATCAGAAAAAGTTGTAAAACAACCCTTCTGAGGAAGTCTTGTTACATTGCTCTCAGTGGCTTAGATATTGCCAGTCCGGCTACGGCCTCCTGTTTCTGGTTTGGTTGGCTCCGAGGGGCCTTCCTTTTCAGCTGACTGATTGGCACAGTCTGGAGAACTGTCTACAGAAAGCAGAGCCATCTGTTGCTAAGATCGTCGGCCTTCTTTAGGCCTTCCTTTTTAGTTTTCTGATTGGCTAGCTGCGACCACCTTTAGAGCAAACAGCCCACGTCGGGTCTGGTTTGGTGCTGTATTTTCTTTAAGGAAAACTAGCACACTGCTCTTTGGTGGTCTAAACCCTTTGGCAGCCACCTGTTGATGCCACATGTACACTAAGTTAGGCCGCCTTCTCGGCCTCGGGTGTAACATTTGGAGTTCAGCTAGAGTGTTAACGCTGAGGAGTTAGCTTGGAAATGCTATTACTCTGAGTGGCTAGCCCCCCAGTAGACGGTAGTAAACCTAACTGAGGTTTGGTTTCTTACTATGGTCTCAAGTGATAGTTGAGCTCCAGCCACCTAGAAAGGAGGTGGATCTTTCAGGCTCCTAATAAAGGCCAATGGACTTATCCCATATGCTAAAGGTTCTTAGGCTCCTTTGGCCGCCTTTTTCTCAACATATGGTGTATGTTGATGTGTTAGTTGATCCGAGGATCTCTTCCCACGCCGTTGGCCACGGGTCCGGACGGTACTTAACCTCCTTCGGGTCGGTTAGTATCCCTTCTGGTACCTAGGAACACTGCCATGAGCTGATGCCATGCATTTGTCAAGGTAACAGGCCTCTCGAGGCCTTCTTTGACGAAGTATTGGCGTATGTGGTACTCCTCTAGTTGGTAGAGAAAAAGGTGCTTTTACCGAGTACACTGCTCGTTGGCTCGTGTTGGGTAGTATGTGCAAACGGGCAAAGTGTTCTGTTTGCTTCAGAACAGACAAATGTTCGGGGTGGCTTCCCTGGGCCACCTTCTGGATATTCTGTTGGTTTATTCATCATGCTGTAGGCCCTTATTTGGCCTCCATGAGTGTTTGCCCATTGCATGGTCTACTTGATTAGGCGAGCTTTGTACTTCCCTTGGGGTTGTGTACATAATAGTGCTTAGCTCCCTAAGCTGATTATGGTGGTTGGCTAAAATAGCCTCCCACTAGGTTTCAGCCTGTGGGCTGGTTTGTGCTTCCCTGAAGGGTCAGGCTTTAGCGCACAGCCTCCTTAGTGCGTTAAGTAGGCACTAAGTAGATCCTAGATGAGCGGGATTACACTCCCCTCGATATGAGGGTTCATAGCACTCAAGCCGAGTTCTGCTCTCCGGGATGCCCGTCCCTACGCACGGGTGGGGGTGCTCCTGCCGCTAAAAACTGCAGTCACTCCTACCCGCTCCCTCTAGTAGAGACTGCGTCTGGGGATTCTGTGTTTAGACAGGGTTGGCTTCACACCTAGCATGTCTTACGATAGGACCAGGTCAGCCTCCCTGGTGGCATTGAGGGTGACTTTGTCCCCTCTAGTGGCTGGGCGGGGTCCCTTTGGGGCGCCCTGCCCTCATTCCCTAGAAGAGACCACCCTGTCTGCGGAAGTGTGGATCTCAGAAGCTCTTAGCGGCCTTTTTAGGTCTTCCCCCCCTCAGGAAGACCTCTCTTAGGTACAGCTTGGGCTAGATGGCCTTAGGGAATGCTGTCACTGACAGTCAGGTGTAACCCGAAGGGGGAGATGCTACAGTTTTGAGCCTTTGTCTCAGCCATTCTAGTTTGGCATGCACTCCCCTAAGCATGGCGGCGTGGGTATATCGTTCCCCAAAGTGCATTCAGCGCAGAGTAGAAGTTCCCTTTCGAAAGGGAACGTCTCAGGTTACGTATGTAACCATAGTTCCCTGAGAACAGGGAACGAGACTCTGCGCTACCCTGCCATGCTTGGGGCTGCCTGCGGGACAGTCCCTCAAAGACGATAAATTCTGACTGCTTCCGTCGGCGCGCCTTTATACTTCCGGGTCGCACCATATGACTGTTACCGGCCAATAGGATTGGAGTTTTTGGTATGAGGTTTCGAGACACCGGGTCACGTGGGCGTTTCCCCAAAGCGCATTCAGCGCAGAGTCTCGTTCCCTGTTCTCAGGGAACTATGGTTACATACGTAACCTGAGACGATTTTACAAGTAAAATTTATATAATGAATAATATATGTGTCAAATAATGTTCTTAGTCTTTTCTTCCTGTGTGGGAGACTACAATAATTTACTATGAATTAAATGGAAATCAAATTAAATACAATTTATTGTGCAGCCAAAATACCAATAATGCCCAAAAGTTAATGACAAAAGTAAACGACTAGTTAATCGATCGCGGATGGTTTCATTATCTTGGGCGGATATAAAAGTATAAGAGGATAAAAATAATAAAAAGCTAAAATGTGTCTCCAAATATACTTGGGCGGCGGTTAATATACCTGGGTGGCCCGCCCAAGTAAAGTCTATGTGTGGGAAGCACTGGATTAGTTTTTGATCTCTTTATGAACTTTTTAAAGCGTCAAAGTGATAGTTAAGTGGACTGGCAATGGAGGGACAGAAATCTCTCAGATTTCATTAAATTATCTTAATTTGTGTTTTGAAGATGAATAAAAGTCTTACTGGTTTGGAACGAAATGGGGATGAGTAAATTATCATTTTAATTTTTGGGTGAACTAACCCTATAATGCTTAGCATTGAAATGATGTGCCTTAAGGTCTATTTGGCCATCAAAACACAGATCTTTTTATGCTTCTTGCTAGATAAGCAAACCAAACCTCTAAATCACCTTAAGTGACTGTAATCGACCGAGAGCAAGCATCAGAACAAAAAAGAACATAGACTCCAGACTTTAAACAAGCCATCTGTCTGCGCATTACACAGGTCTTAAGCAAACGTTTATGTGTGTTTTAAAGATGAAGACTACGTCTGTCCTGTGCGAACTCTTTTATTGGATAATTTCAGGTGGCAGAGTGGCTTGACAAACAGGCTTGTGCCTGTTTCTGCTCAGGGGAAACTTCTTACCCTTGCCCTTCCTGGCGATCAATTACCCCAGTATTTTGAACCGCTGTTTTGTTTGCATGCTTTCTGTCAGCTTGCAATATTATACCACATTCAAGGTTGCCTCAGCTCACGTCTGCCCACTGAATGAGCCGTTGATCCATACTTACTCCTCCGGGAGTAGAGGGAGAGAGCTCTGTCCTGAATAGTGTTAATTTTGTCAGCTATTTTTTAATTTAGTCTTAGTCTTAGTCCTGTGTTAAATGTACTTTATAGTTTTTATCATATTTAGTCAACCTTGTCCTGTTTTTTTTAGTCAAGTTTTCGTCGACTAAATATCAGGGCATTTTAGTCTATTTCATCAGAATTATTGCACTTTCACCATAAGCACAAATCAAGACAATTTCATGGTTTATTTTACCTCATCTAGTGTACTGATTTACTATAGGCTATGTATCATATAAATTAACACTCTCCCTGTCATTATGAAAACTGGTAAAACAAGATACTTCTCTCAAAATTTAAAACAGTGAAATTCCTAATAGTAATTCCAATAATTCCAAAAAAATTACATTAATGTTTGTCTGTTAGAACAACATCAAAAAAGACTTCACACAGAGGTTGCATACATGTGTTTATTCAGCAACCACATTTGCAAACAGTATAGTCAAAATTCATATTTGCTCATCACCATGTTACAGTTCATGACTGAGGTTTGAATTAGTCGTGGCAAACAGCACAAGCGGCTTGTGAAAATAAACAGCCTGACTGGGTGACACTTTCATTTAAGCAGAATATCTCAAATGGACATAGTTAAACTCCAGCTTTATTGTTTGTCTGTGTTTTCAGTCTTTACACTTCTTCCACAGTGTAGAGAGAGCGCGTGCACATGGTTGCCAGATTCGAAGATTAAGTAAAACACCGGGCTGAAAATGAATATGAAAGCTCGTAGTAGAGGCTTGTACAGCAGTCTGTAATATTTTGTCTTATTTTTTTCTGACAAAAATAGAGAGAGATTTTGGTAGTTTTTATTTTTTTAATTACATTTTATTCTCGTCTTTTTCCCTCAATGATATTGCATGGTGATATAGTTACAGTTATCGTTTAATGACCTTATTGTTGTCTCGTCTTAGTCATGGCAAAAAAGTTGTTGACGAACATTTTCATCATAAATGTAGTAAAAAAAATGAACACTAGTCCTAAAAGCCTCCGTGAACTCAATCGCTTAGAAGCACAAAAATTTAAGTGAACTTAACTGACCCCTTTATCCCAGGAGCTCCAGCCCACACACGTCCAGCGTGGATCCTGAATTATGGGGGTGTCTGTGTGCAAGATCTTAACTCTTGATTCATAACATTAGATAAGCAATGAGGCCCATCAGTTGTACGACTGATTAGATTCACTGATGGTCTTTTAACTGTCTGGGATTTGAAGATCAAGCAGCTTTCTCTTCATCTGACAGATTTTCTTTTGTCCCGGTCCATTATGTTGCAAGTCCAAAGAAATTAAAGAAATACAAGCATGGTTTGTGTTGGCGCTTCTGTGATATTGCAACATTTTTGTGCAGTTCAGGTTTCACATGGGTGTCGGGGACCTCAGCTGTTAGTAATTCCGTCTGAGGGAGTTTACGGACCGAGACTCATCAGTTAAGGTCTTCCAAGGAAAGTTCCCGATAAATTTGCTGCCCTACATATTGTGCTTCCCTCTCCACAGCTGCACCGAGATCCACCCCAGAAATCTTGCGCACTCATGGGCCTCTTTCCTCACTTCTGTTCCGCAAGCATTGAATTAGTGCTAGACATATAAGAGCCCTCAACGGGTTTAAACTCTCTGTCATTTGGCTCAAGTATCTGAGTAAAATTAAAGCTAGTTTCCATCCTGAGTGACATAACGGGTCACTCTATTGTCCTGGAGCACTTTTTGTCTGCCATTTTCCATAATTGTGTTTGGGCTTGGCTAGTGATGTCTGGGTGGTGCAATAGGCTAGTGGATACATAATGGTCCCGTGCACGTGGTCTGCAGTGGAGGCCGCCCCAGAGGCTCTTGTTTATAGTTCCCAGAGGACCACAGGGAGCCATAACTCATCCTGGGATGACGAGCAAACTCATGGTCCTGGAATCTGCAGCGAGACAACAGCACTTTCTTTCCACTCATTTTTGGTTTTCCCTTTAACGTGCAACCCCTTGGTAGGGGGATCCTGGTTAAATGGTCACGGGTGTGAAGAGTGACACTGCTTTTCTCCTTGGGTCAGGAAACATGATGGAGCTGCAACTGATACGGTCCACCCATAAAAAATCCAGAAGAGATAAAAACATCAGCCTGTGGTCTGGATAACAGCTTAAAGGTGCTGCTTCTGTCAGCCCTCAAGAATAATCATTCCAGGCTATCGTTCTTATCTATAACACCGTTTCTGTTCTCTTTCCCACTGCGTTTGTAGCCACCTCATCGCACATTTAATGCTCATGTGTCGAATAAGTGGTCCTTTTTATAATGTCCAGTTATGGTTTAATAGAGACTACTATGGATAGTAAGGAGAAGCTTTGCATTGATTATGCATTGAAACCCTGGCCTACATGCTGACAAATATCAATGAAGTGTTTTTTTGGCAGACAGCACTCCATCGACTGGCAGGAGATTGTCGTCGCGTCAGACCCCTTAAAACCCGCTTTCAGTGCCATTGCGCGCCTCCCTCCTCAAAGTATCGACAAGAAAATCTACCCTTGTGTCTTTCATGGATCTCGCTCTGTCGAAAGAAACATTACCTATTATCAAGCCTCAGAATTGACATTAACGAGGTAAAGTTCATAATCACAGCTGCAGGTAATAAAGAGAGGCTTTTGTAATGAGACCACAGCATTATGAACATATTGGGTGTCAGCAGTACACTCCGTACTGTAGCAGATTGAATAATTTGCACTTGGGAGATGGTTATGGATTACCCAGGGGGGTAATTTGAGGGTGTGATCCAGCCCAGCAGGTCACTACTTTTAATTTTTCTTTATCGGGTGTAAAAGCTGTTGCTCTAAATGGCTTCTCAACACGCCTTCGCCGAGTCGCAGTGCTGATTTGCATGCTGTAATTATGCTAGGTGTTAATGTTAACTGCGGTGTCTCTTTAAACTGAACATATGCTTACAGGATGTTTTTGTACGTATTTTTAGACTCAAGCCTTATTGTTTGTTTGATATTTGGCTTTGGTTCTTTTTACTACAAGGTTAGTGATGATGACCCTTTTTAAATGAAAACAGACACGCTGACTTCAGTCAGATACTTGAGAAAGCACAAACTGGATGTTCAGAATAATCAGTGCATGACTTCCTAAGCTCTACTTTGTAGTAGCACTTTTTTTTTTTGCATGCCAAAATTATTTTAAATATATTTTTAAACAATTGAATGTCCTTTTACTTTTAAATAACCTCAGTTGTTAGGTTACTTTAGAGTTTCTGTTCGATTGAGAATAATTTATAGCCTTGAAAAGGTTTGGTAGTGTTTTGCATAATAAATTATTAACAGTGTAATTTTTACTTGTTTAAAAGAATAGTTTCAGTCAACCATAATTGATTTTCTCTTTTTAATACAAAACACAAGTGTATTCCATAAGTAATGCAAAATAAAATCTGACTTTCATTAGTTCCATTTTATGTGTTCTTTTTGAACTATTATATTTCAAAACTCTTTGGAGCGTCATGTGTTCATGTTGAAAAACATTGTGTTCAATACACCGGTTTTAATGTGAACAAGAGGGAAAGATAATGAAGTGTCCCCTCCGCACACATGGTTGTTAAAAAGAAAGCCCGCAAGATATTGACTTATTCCACAAATCGAGTAAGCTAATCTTTTCATATTAGACCAAATAGCATGCGGTAGAGAGTGGTCAAGCATGCTCAGTTTACAACCCATTTGATTACTTGATGTGACACACTGTAGATGTTCGGATACGTGAGACTACTGCGTATGAAGAAATTAGTTATTTATTTGGCATTCATCAAAATTTACAGCCTCATATTTCTCGCCTCATGAGGACAGAGCTGAGACCATGTTCTTACAGCCTTTAAAATGAGCACTAATTGCCCTAAAATTAAATCCTTTTCCAAATTTCTATTTTTGAGGATTTTTGGTGGAGTTTGGATCCAAACATTAATAATTAGCATTATATTTTTAATCTTAGAGAGATTAAATGTCTGTTACATATGTAAAACATTATTTAATTATTTATTAATATTTTTAAAAACTTTTAACGCAAAATTCTTATTTTAATATTTCATTTTATTTTATATTTTTTTATATAAAATTCTGGTTACACTTTATTTTTTGGTGTCCTTGTTACAGCTTAATTATACATTTAAGTACTGATTAATATAAATTAACTACATGTACTTACTATAATGATTAGGCTTTTGTTTAGGGTTAGTTGTATGTAATTATGCATAATTTACCGTTATTACTATAGTAACTGCATGTAACGTGTAACAAGGATGCTGTAAAATAGTGTTACCAAAAATCTTTATGTGAAAGCTCATGGCATATTGAACGGTGCTTATTTATGAAGTGCTAGCAAGCATGCATTAGATTTGCTATCCCTCCACCATCTGTATCCAGCCTCAGGCTGCTGTGACATCATGACCATTCGAACAGTAAATTCAAACCATTCAGATTTGAATGGTGCTGTTTTTCCTCTTCCATCAGAGTGGAGTCTCTTCTGAGGTGTTAGACGGCCACAGGGCCTATTCTGCATGACGTGAATCACTTTCATTAGTGTTAATGACACATCTAAAATTGCAGTGTATGTGAGTGCAGCTTCAATATTTGACCTTTACCCTCTTTATAATAATACAAGCTTGCCTCTTTCCGCCTTTTTGTGATTATAGATCCCAGGCTAATCATCTGCACTATCTAAGTAATTGAAAATTTGATAGTGTTATATAGCAATAAATTAGCATGGTCCTAAATGTCTGACACATATGAGGTCTAATATGTCATTGCAGCCTCAATAATTGTTCAACTGGTAGAACATGGCTCTAGTAACACCACGGTCAGGGGTTCGATTCCCTGGTAAAATGAGAAATGTATGCCGCTGAGTCTCACTTTGGATAAAAGCATCTGCCAAATCTATGAATGTAAATACGCAGCAGTGTAACTTGTCCAAAGCTAGCAGAAGGAGATCAAACCTGTTTGAGGTTAACCTCGTGTGTCTAGAAAAGTCTAGAGTCCCTTATGGCCAGATTTAAATATTCAAAAGGATATCAGATAGAGGAAACCTGTAGCCACACGTCTCCTTCACTCTTATGAATATTTATCTGTCTGCAGTTGGTTTTGGAACATAACAGGGTGTTGTAGAGCAGCGTCTGTTTCTGACAGTTTGCGAGCGCCCCATCTGTGGCTTCCTCCTCCAAGAAAGCTTTCTTGGCTTGCGTGGAGGACACGCAGAGGTTCCTGGGAGTCCCATATCAATGAGAAGATCTCAGCATAGAATTACGCTGACTGTTAGCAAATTTTACAGATTGTTTTAAAGGCTCTTTTAGCTCATAAAACACATAATAAACCACTGTTTTGGCAGGTTAATGACCAAGCAGAATTGACTGGTTAATGTATTTACTTGGGCAAGGAGAGGGTTTATTTGGTGATGGTTGTTTGGACAACAATAAATGGGGTCAGGTTTGTTTTTTTATTGCAGAACACTCTGAGGAATGCATCCAAGAGCTTCGTTATCTTTTTGCTCCATGTTGGGGTTATTTAAAGTGCATGCAACTCGCAACAAGATAAACCTAAAGAAAGAGAGATGCAACTGGAATACATTATTTTGCTCATGGGTCAACCTGAAGAAGTGTCCCATGTGTGACATTTCAAATCCATAGTACAATATCTTTATTGTGCTGTCACAATGTACAGTAGATTAAATTGGAATACAACGCTTCTCCGGTCATTTTTCACAGAGACTAGAGCATACATCCCTTGTTCGGAGCGCCCACGCTGTACAAGAGCCCAGGAGAGGCATACCTACCACGCTCAGTCAGAAGAAAGGAATCCGCATGTATCGCAAACCTCCAAACCACACAAGTCGTGACTAATTGGATTCACCTGTGTTCATGATGGATGCACAATGTACACATTTTTAATCGTCATTGCTTTGGTCTATGGCTTGCGGGCAAGGAGTAGGATGCAGGCAATTATCATTTTCATCAACTCGATGCTTGGTGATGTTTCTAAACCTGTCAGCTTGATGCAGAGTCTTTTTCATGCCTCTTTACGATGTCAGTTTCCTTGCAGGTATTTTTGCTCTGATGCAACACTGTCAGAAGGTATTTATCTTCCACACCCTTGCAAATGAGGATTTTGTCTATTCCTAGAATTTCAGCTTTCTGTTTCTGTTAGTTGCTCTTCAAAGGGTTTCACACTTGGGTGTGCTCTCGCTTTCATGTGGCATTGCTTAATCCTTAAACCTTTATTATGGTGGAAAACTAAAATAAAAAAATTAAAATGTATTGTTGTTGATGGTGATTTTTAAAGTCCCCCTGTGGTGAAAATCAAGTTTTTAATGTTGTTTATATTAGGGATGTGCAACAGCGATCGAGTACTCGACCGTGACAGTGACGATCGATCATGTAAACGGTGATCAAAATGTTGTTTTTTTGTTTTGTTTTTTTTCTCCTGATTGGTTACAGCAGCACTTTAGGTGGCGCTCTGAGCTCTGATTGTTTAGCTTTCCACAGCATGTGTCAAAAGACGTGAGAAGAGAGAGAATGGCCTCGAAGTCACGTAGTGATGTCTGGCTTCACTTTGACAAGATAGATGAAAATAAGCTCACGTTTGCATTCGCAAACCTTTTGCAGATGAAAGTTGTAATAGCTACATCTGATTAATCTAATACAGGATGCTTTGGATCGGGATATCAACATTTATTAACATGCTTGCGCTGCAAATCAGTGTTTTGATATTGATTATCTGAGGTCATATTGCTTTTAGATGTTTCTTTTGAAAAAATACAAATAATGATGTTATAATAATGCAGCAGTGCTTTTTTCGTCATATTTGTTCAATGGCATAATTGGTATGGCTTCGAAAATGCGCAGTCGATTTATGGAAACTAAAAATAAAGCACAGATCTGCCATAAACTTGCCATTAATCTACAGTAAATTCTGTCCTTGCCTGTGTTTCAGCGTGCTGTCATGAAAGCGCATCACGGCGGGAGCTCTCTCTCACTCTTTCTCTCTCTCACTCTCGCTATAGCGCATAACGCGTAAGTTCACTGCCATTTGCATCCTTTTGTGCCGATACAAGTTGTAATGTTACGTCTATATTATGTATCTAAGTTATCTGATTAATATCATAGGATATGTCATAGAACGGGCTTCAGTTTTTTTGGCATAAAGTCACCTCAGGCAGCTGTTCCTTTTAGATGCTTCCTTATTAATAACATTGCTGCATCATAATCAATCTAACAGTGTTCTAATCACGTTTTCATGTCATATTTTTATTTTTAACATTAATTTTCCTAACAGTCTTCAGATATTTTCATTATCTCCATGACGACCATGCCCCGCCCCCCCCCCCTTCCCCCCCCCCNGAGTATTCGATTACTCGTTTTTGAAACCTATCGATGATCGAAATGAAAAATTGCCAAAAATGCAATCCCCTAGTTTATATGTCTGTGTGGTGTTTTTAATGTGCTTTAAGACAAACCATGTGCAAAATCATAAGTTAACACCATTGCTGAGTATTTTCTCCTTAAAACTGCAGTGAGCCAAAGACAGTCTCAAAAACGTTGTTTGAAAACGTTGGTGTTTCTGACATCACAAACTACCTTGTAACCAATCACGTCAATGTGTGATGGATTGTTAACGAGTGGATCCCTGAGCTAGTGTGAGTGAGTGGAGGTGGGGCTAATTTGCATATTCATAGATCCATGTATACTAAATGAGGCAAGGGTGTAGAGTTACATTCAAGCTATTTTAAGGCATGAAGGAAAAAAACATTTCAAAATGTCATTTTGATGATCAAAGATGAGTTTTAAGGAATTAAATTATTGACTACAGGGGGACTATTCGAATAGTAACATCACAAACGTAATTTCTGTCATACTTTCACATGGCATTGCTTGATGTTAAATCCTCCAGCTTTTATTTTGGCATAAAAAGTTTCGGTGTGTAGTTGGCAAAAGTTTTAATAAACTTCTCTGTCCACAAAAATGAATGAAATTAAATGTAAGTAAACATGGCAAATTTATATTATTATTTTTTTTTTACTTATAATGTAAAAAACGTAGCCTTTTGCAGTTTAATAATCACAATTTCAAATTTATTTTAATTCATTGTGCAGGCCTTTTTCTAAATCTAAATCTTCCTGCTCACATTAGTATATTTATGTAACCATACTGTAGAATGATTCATTTATGACACTTGATTTACATTGCAGCAGCTGTAATGGTTTTTAAATACGGTGTTCTTTGAAAACCAAAACACATTAGCCCTTAGCATCTCACAAGTTGGCGGCACACCATCTAGCCTCCTTAACGGCAAAAACATATTTCGAAGCATGGAAAGACCACAGTGCTTAAAGGGTTGGCAGGAAGAATAGGATTTTATAATCCAACATGATGTAAGGTCCATCATCTGTGTTCTGATCTGCTTTGGAATAGTGATCGGTTGGGAAGGCAGTTTGTCTGTCAGCTCTCTCCGTCGTGTTGTCAGACACAGCCAATCATCTGAAGCCGGATCCTAACACAAGCGAAAAGGGTTTGAAGAAGGGAAAGAGTGAGTGCAGCTTGCAATTACCATTTCGTGGTCCCCTTGTGAGGCACATTCAAAGTAAATAATTAAGCTTTTCACTGAAGAAACACCAACCCATTTAAACAAGCTGCTAAAGAGGCGCTGGGATTGATTTGAGGGACTGGCCTTGAGACAAACACAAATTAGAGAGTAGCCAAGGACATCTCATTTGTTGAGTGAGAGAGAGAGAGCGAGAGAGAGAGAGTGTGTGTGTATGTGTGTGTGTGTGTGTGGTGGTGGTGGTTTAAAAAAAAGTGCAGTGTTTTCCTGACTTTCTATTTTGCTATAACTCTTTTTCAACCCTTAGCGGTCTTGAATGATGTGCTAGTCAGCTATGTAAGGATGGAGAATTACCGTAGCCTGTCCCATGTTGAACCCTGGGAATTCAGAGCTACATCATTGTGTCAAGCAGTCAGGAACGCTCCTTCGACTGTGCGCTAGCATATTTCACAAGGAACCGTGCACTGCCAAAATCAACCGCCCGCTTCCTCTTCCTCTGAAACACACTGACTCTGTGTTGGCTGAGTCCACTTTTATTTCTGCCTACACTTCCACATCCCTCCACACTTCCCTACATCATCATCATCATCTGACCCCTAAATTCAACATTTAGTAGCCCAGCCATAATCCCAGAGCATTCATAAATCTCCTTGAGAGAGCGAGACCTCTCGGCGGATGTATCTAAAGTATAGCAGATTCTGTTTTGGTCTTCTCAAGCCCCTAATGTAACGCTTGTGGGGTTTGGGTATCTGCCACCTTGCTGGATTAAACCCTCACTCTCCAAGCACGTTCTGGGTGCCGTATGCTCTGGCATACGGACTCAATTACCATACAAAGTCATTCTGTAATGCGGCGGTTATGTGCACTCCACCTAATTGACCCTCGTTGTGTTGAAAGATTTCTGGACGACTAGGGACACGTCAGAGCTGCGGAGCGGTGCTCACTCATCATTCCAACCGCACGGGCCTCTACCCTTCAACGTGACATATGAACGTCATTATCACGTACACATGCCACTTGGATAAAATGGTTTCTCCGGACCCTTCTGTAAATTGCGGCAGGATCCTAGTGTTACATCGATCCTGCATTAATTACCTCTTCTGTGGTTTCTTGTCGTATATGTAAAAGTATTTGCCTGAGCTGAATAGCAGCAACAGCAATGTGGTTATCACTCACATGCTCTAATTACTCAGTTCAATTCTAATGCATTCCCACCCCAACTAGCTTTAATTTTTCAGGTGTGTCTCAGAGAGAACAGTGTGAAGTTACATGCCTGTGAGGAACAAATGGCTGCATAGCAGAGATGACTTCTCTAATCTGTGCTGGAGCATGTGCCTGGAGCTACAGGCCTGTTTCTGTGCCAGGGAGATGTACAGTACTGCTGCTGCTAATGAGGAAACATTTTGATATCAAAGGGTTTGCAAATCTTACACGGCATTTCTCTTTTTCAAGACAATGATTCTCATTATCGATTAGTTGGCTCCGCCCACCATGCACGGAAGACTTCCGCCAGTTGCGTCAAATTACAGCACTGAATAACGTGTTTATATGGACCAAAATGCATCTAAAAATAGTGGAGGAAACAGAATGAGCTGCTGCGGGAAAGGTACGAGATCAAAGCTGTTCAAAACATGAGAATTATTTATTTTAAGCTTCAAGCCAATGCATTAGCGTAATGGCTTGCCCTGTCAGGAGCTTTCACAGATGCGTCCTCAGCGCAAAACGTTCATTCTATGGCTATATCTTTATCTGTAAATGTTACAAATTCATGCGAGCATTTACATTTTGCATAAAGGCTCGCCTTACAGTCTGCGATAAACTTCAAACTTTACTGAATGAGCGCCGGTGCGGGCACCCGCGTAAGACAGATGGAACACGGGAGAGAGGGAGACAATATTCAGCGCAAAAATATTCATTTTGCTGAAATATCTGTTGTTTAAAGTTAAATTTAGATTTAAAAGTCAAAATGTCATTCAAGTATTTTATGATAGTAGTAACTGTAAAGGGAGAACTAATTGAATATAAATTTAAGATGTTTCTTATAGCCTATTTAGAGGATAAAGAAATGACAGTAAGAGGTGATTGTGTCCAGAGTGAACGTGTGTGTTCCTGCCGAGCATTTATCTTGCCTGTTGGTTAACACTGAGTTTGTGTTTTTCTTTATTATCTTTATTATTATGTTCATTTTTAATGTAGAGTATCTATATTCACTATATACAATGATAAAGTTATTAGACATCTGATACCCTGAGTTTGTGAACTGCATTCTAATAAATTAAGTTGGTAAGACGGGCCTGTGCAATATCCATATTTTATCACTACTTTTTTTTTCTCAGACTCAGTGCAATACAGATGAACTGTAAATTATTATTATTTATTTATTTTTCTCTTCTTCTAATTAACTTGTTGCTGTTATATTGTGTATTTTAATATTGACTGTTGTATTAGCGTGTCTGTGTTGTCTTATTGTGTTGTGTATACAGTTTTTTTCCTTCTTTTCTTTCTTTTTATGTGTAACATCTACCTGCCAGGGGTCTGCAGATGGAAATTAGCCTAAGGTTATAATCTGGCATATTTACATTTGTCTTAATGTTCATTGATATGCATTGTTCCCCCCTTTTCTTAAATAAATAAATAAAAAAAAATACCCAAAGTATGGTTTGTGCCACAGGTCAGGGCAGCATAAACTATCAGTATTGGTGATCACTAAAATCATTTTTCATATTTCTGTAATGATTAAGCCACCAGTATGTGTAAGCTCTTTAGTTACAGCAGTATTTCTAAAGCTAAAATATTAATAGCATTCAGTTGGCACATTCGTTTGAAGTACATTGGGCAGGATGTGCAATAGTGTGATTTTTGTCAATAAAATAAAAATAAATAAAAATAGGGTTTTATCTGATTAATCGAAAAAATAATCTGCCAACTTATTGATTACCAAAATAATCATTAGTTGCAGCCCTAATATTAACCAAATTTAATATTTTAATTATAGTATGTCATTTTAATTTTTTTTTATTTTAAAGGTGCCCTAGAATCAAAAATTTAACTCATTCAGAATTAAATGTAAACATCCAAATAAATACTATACTAACATGATCCGAAGCATGCATGCAGTATGCATGATGAACATTTTGTAAAGATCCATTTGAGGGTTATATTAGCTGTGTGAACTTTGTTTATGCACTGTATTGTAGTCGAGAGCTCGGGGGGCAGGGAGCGCAAGATTTAAAGGGGCCGCGCTCTGGATCGGTGCATAGTTAATGATGCCCCCAAAAAAATCTATGGGGTATTTTGAGCTGAAACTTCACAGACACATTCAGGAGACACCTTAGACTTATATTACATCTTGTGAAAGAATGTTCTAGGGCACCTTTAACAATGAACAACAGTGTATACACTACCATTCAAAAATGATTAGTCAGTAAATCTCTTATGCTCACCAAGGCTGCATTTGTTTTATCAAAAATACAGTGAAAACAGTAATATTGTGAATATTATAATTTAAATGAACTGTTTTATATGTATATATATATATATATTTAGATAATATGTACTTTATTCCTGTGATGACAAAGCTGAATTTTCAGCATCATTAAGCAAGTCTTCAGTGTCACAGATATGTTAATGCATTATTGTTGCATTAACTTTGACAGCCCTAACTTTGACAGACTTTTTTCTGTCCCCTTTTGAAAGACAGGATATAATTTCCCCTGATCATCAGCTGTTTTTAAACAATCGGCCGATGACTGAAAATAATTGCTTTTATCAACCGATACGATTATTGGCCGATACATCGGTGCATCCCTAATAGAAATCTTTTATAATATTATATATGTTTGTCTGTACTGTCATTTTTGATCAGTTTAATGTATCCTTGCTGAATAAATGTATTAAATTTCTATATAACAGTATGTCTATTAATAAACATTAACCAAGATTCATAAATACTGTAAAAACATTATTTTATTTTAATATGAACAAATTGAGCCTTGTTCTTAAAGGTGCTCTAAGCGAAGTCACGCGTTTTTAGGCCAAAACATTTTTTGTCACATACAGCAAACATCTCCTCACTATCCGCTAGCTGCCTGTCCCCTGAACACACTGTAAAAAAACGCGGCCTCTGTTGTCGCCACTAGCTCCAAAAACGGCAATAAAAACAAACTGGTGCAGCCTGGACCACAAAACATAATAAACATGCTCCAGCCAATAATCGACAAGAATGATTTTAAATGCGCGTTCATGACTGTTTCAGGAAGCACGGAGGGGAGGGGGAGGAGGAGGAGGAGGAGGAGGGAGGGTCTGTTTTGTTTGACAACACTTTGAACGTCAACAGGAAGTTACTCCACCCAGGATCACTTAGAGCACCTTTAAGTGTTACCAGTGGTTCTGTATGCTGGTTGTGAGTCACTGATGTGAATTTTGGCTTATTTGGAACCAAACTTGTTTGAAGCACTGCCATGCTCCTATCCAAGGGCGAGGGGAGGTTTATTGGGCATTTGCTGCCAAAACATTTCACTCAGTCTCTCCACATACACCTCTGCAAGTTTTAGAATAATGATACCAGTCTTCTGCCATAACTAGCCCACCAACATAATTGAGTTAGAGTCAGCCAAGCCGGTTTCTCCGGAAGCATCCTCCAGAGAGTATATAAAA
>RJVU01075544.1:2089825-2108006 GCA_003731715.1 Anabarilius grahami
TTTATCATTCCAAGTTGACATTTCTTGATGCAGATTTGGAAACAGGCCTAGATTCAAGGTCACTGAATGTATATCAATGACTGTGTGAAGTGGCTACAGTCCAGTGCCTGTGCAACAAGAGAGTGTGTGTGGCATTCTGCGGTCTACAGCTCAAACCCTAATCACCTCCCCAAATAAACAGACCCTCCTATTAATGATCCGTGTAGCCATTTTACATGGCAGCGTTCCCCAAATAACTTTCTGTGGCCTTTTTAAAAGTAGAGATTTTAACAGGTGCCACTTTTTCTGGCTCAGGAGCATAGCTGCTGACCAATCAATTTTCCCAACGGTAATCCCTGGTCTGAAAGGATCCTGTTTCCTATCAATTAACGTGGACTGGTGTTCAGAGGCTCCTTTTGTTTACAGCCTTGCAATGAACAGCTGGCCTATCTAACCTTCAGATGAAATGCCATGGCGCCCTAAATCCCAGCGAAAACAAGGCCTGGGTTATCAATACATATTTCTTGATTTGATTAGATTCAGATTCACAAGCTTTCGATTCAGTTCAGAATTGTTTTGATTACAGTTTATTTGGGTAGAATTCTTTTCAGATATTTAACAAATATAATAATCAACACAATCAAGAGGCAACATGTAAAATAAGCTTTAAATTGTATTTAATTTGTAAAATTTATGAAGTTGTGAACACTTCAGTTATAAATTCATCAGAATGATTCAAATGGTAGCTTTGAATCAAATGGAGATTCAAACTGATTTTTTTTTAAGTCTTTTTGAATTATTGTTTAAAAGGAGTGGTTCAAAAGAGAAATTTGTGCATGAATCAGGACTATATTTGCGCTGCATGTTTCTAGTTTACTTAAAAGAACAGATTATAAGAGTAATTTGTTCATTAATCGGATTGCACTGTTTTTGTGTAAATCAGTTATTTTGCAGTACACGTTGTTTTTATCTCATCCAATTCAATTTGGACCACATAGTCAGGTAAAACTTGAGTAATATAAGTGTAAAGCAAGCAAAATGTCTTGAACTCCATCATACTATGAGAAGATATTTCACTAAGCTGTCAGAAAGCTCCTCCTACCATTACATATTCACATTGGGGAAATTCAAAAAATCATTCCTGTTTAAAAGCTTAAACTCAAGTGTCCTCCTGGGTCTTAAAATGGCTGAGATATGACTGCTGAGCCCTCCAATGACTCAAGCTTATTCATAGGCCCAGGTTGGAATGTGTTGTCACCTCCAGACGTGGTGTGAGCATAAACACATTCAATCCTCACGGTGCCACATCCACTACTCTCTTCAAAAAGTCCATAAGAGAGTCCTGTGGAGCCGACATAACCCTTTGGTTTACCTCATCACAGAGGATGAGGAGCTGGAAGCAAGACGTAGCAGTGAGGTACGGCCATAACTGCGGGGAGTCGTAAATCTCTAGCTTGGCTTTGCATACGCAGAGGCCTCTGGTTGGGGGGTTATCCATCGCACGGTACAGGACAGGCAGTGCATCACTCTTCCAGACTGCGAAAAGCAGGAGCTTATAAAGCACAGGAGCTTATGAAAGGAAAATAATGTTTACCTCACCGCTAGTCAATGCACTCACAGCGCTTTATAAAGGACCACATGCCCACAAGTACTCAGCATGAGGTTAGAAAATTCACTTTGCCACTTTTTCAATTCCATTGTTTATTATGACCTATAATTGCATTTTGATTTCACCTCTGTGTACCAACTGAAAACAGATCTTCATTTTAGGCTGCTATGAATGGACATCCAGAGTAAGTTCCATGAGTCTGAGAATACATTTTAGGATTAGTGATAATCAAATGTAATTCAGCTTAAATTTGTTTGCCATAGAGATGGAATATGTCCTTGTAAAATAAATTGGACCCATGTGTAGTTTTTTCATTGAATGCTTTGGTTTTTCCTGGAATATAATTCAGAGGGAATCTGAGGTATAGAGACATGCCCGAAATGCTACATTCCTCTGCACAGCCCCAAACAGTACACTTACTGTTTTTCCTTCAAAATCGCTGTCGCTTTCAAGGCCCCGTCTTAATTGCAACCAGCATTCGAAAGCGCATTTAAAATGATCAAATAGCCTAATGCAAGATTAATGAAAATTCTGTAAATGAATAAGTATTTCCAATAGCTAAGACTGGTAATTATGGTGGCCTCAAGCTGAGGCTCTGAAAGACGTTTTGTACTCTGATGCTTGTAAAAGGAAGTCAAAACAGCTGCATTCGAGCTGCAACCCAAACTTCCTCTGTTTCTATCAAGCTCCTTTATCTAATTCCCTCCAAAAGTCTAACAACTTAGTCTTACTCTAATTACTAGAGGAAATTAATTAAGCCATCAATGCGATAACATGGAATATTCACATGGGATGACTGACGGCCAATCTGAACTGAGAACTATCATCCTTGTGCCTCTGAGGACCCCAGACGGCAAAATGTGTTCTCTTTGACCCCAATTACTTGAGATGTTCTTTAACACCAACTAATCAGTAGAAGTAGAGTAACTGGCCTCCAGTAACTGGATTTTTTTTTCCTCCAACCTCAACACAGAATGAGTGGGTGAAAGGCTGGCTAATTGTGTTACTTGAAGGTCTGAACTGACGCTGAACAGCTGTAGTAATTGAAGTAATTGTTATTAGATTGATTTCTACTGAATCAAACGTCATCTTTCATCTGATTATAGTTCTTCCCCTTTCAGTGGCACTCAAATCTGCAGTTTCTTTACTATGAAGTCATGCATAAAATGCTTGTCCCTATATTTCTACAAACTGTAGAATATGAATGTTTTATCTAGGGGAGAAGAATGAATGCATGCATTTTTGATGCAAATGTTCATAGAGGGGCTATTTATGGAGCGTTTTGAGTGATAACTGATTTAAAAGCCATTATATCCATGCTAAATATTGATAAGAGGCAGCTCTACACCTGTTCAGTGATTTTATTTGTTTTGTTTGCTGTCACCATTATTCGATTTATATTTTAAAATGTGTGGATTTAGCATCAACAGCAAGCACAGTTTACAAATCTTAATCCCTCAGAATATTACCAGGCAGTGTATATTTTAGTCACAATAGTTGAAAAACTGTATTTTAAATTAGCTATCATATTAGCATGCAGTAGGAGAAAACCAAATTAAAATTCACTTGCTTTGTTTGGCATGAAAATAAGAAAATCTTTTCAAGTGGTTTCAAATCCTGTACACCCATAAATGGTGACCCAAACTGTGTATTGTGATATGAGAAGTCAATCTGAACACAAATTTAGATTCTCCCATGGGTAGATATGGCTTGAACGATGCAATATGCATGTTTTTGGATATTCATGCACATTTGCCTACAGAGGCATAGTAAAGTCTGTAAGAGATTAGCCTTTCCCAGTGTCAATATGCTGCCATGTCATTATTGAAAGTGTCTCTAGTGGTTATCTCATCGTTCTCCAACTGCTAACCTACATCCTGTACCCCCATGTAACCTCTGCAGTGGTGGAGCCTGATAGTGGGCTGTTGTCTGTAAAATATCTTGGCTGAATCACACAGCAGGGAAGCAGAACCCACTATTTCCTGTCCCCTTCTTGATTTTACAGCATTTTTCATCTTTACTACTGGAGACGGCTGTAATATTGAAACAGATTTAAGGCTGATTCGTGTCAAACATGTTGATAGTATTTTATGGAGCAGTTGGTTAAGTGGTATCACAAGCCTCTATAAATGTCTAGATAAAGATTGATGTTAATGCATGAAAATATATGAAATATTCATAGCTTATTATACTTCCCCAGCATTTCCTTAGGTAAAGACTGGGGATAAAATAAAAAGCGATTAAGCTCTATGTTTGGTTTCTTTCTTGGTTTATTTGCAACTGTTGCCATCTGGTCGACGCTACAGAGCCCTGAGCACCAGAACGACCAGACACAGGAACAGTTTCTTCCCTCAGGCAATCCATCTCATGAACACTTGACAAACACGGAACACACAACACTATTACACATTATTTACTTAAAACACTTACTTATATTTCAAATTTGCACATATAACTGTACATACAATTGTCTATTTTTTTTTTTTTTTTTTTTTTTGCACTTTGTCTATCTTGTAAATTTGTATATTATTATTTTATTCTTTTTATTATGTGTCTTGTCTTGTCGCTGTCACTCTGTTGCACTGTGGAGCTTCTGTCACTAAAACAAATTCCTAGTATGTGTAAACAACATACCTGGCAATAAAGCTCTTTCTGATTCTGATTCTGATATAAGAAACTCTCAGAATTATTGGAGACAACATTAGCAAATTCCCTCACTCTGTTTGTTGAAGATAAATGATAGATTGCTAGATTCTTTGGCTGATATCTGTATATGAACTCACAGACTTTGAACATTGTACAAAGCATGACCTGGATGTATAACCTTTTTATGTTTCCTCCTGCTTCCACAGAAATGTTGATGGATTCCACCACAGCGACCGCAGAGCTTGGCTGGACGGTATATCCAGTGTCGGGAACAAGTGACAGCAGTGTAAGTTCTCTTAATGTGTCTTTATATTAACAGATGTCTAGTTCTAATTCAGTCTTTTATTGCACACAGTTTACTGAGGTTACATGAAATGATCAATTAATCCTACTTCTCTGATGATTGTGACAGAAACTGGATGTGAATCTTTACCATATAGTGCCACAAAGACTAGGTTTTATCCATCTAGGCTCATGCCTGCTCAGCACCCACTGGTCAGGGAGTAATTAATCGTTTCCTCCCCCACACCAGGATCTATGTTCTTCCGAACAGATCAGGAGAAGAAAAATATATAACAAAAGTTATTTGCTGGTGAATTTCTAAAAAAAACACTCCCTATTTTATTAATTTATTTATGCTTCTGTGTCTGTTTGGGGGGGATGGTTTAAATTATACCATTCCATGCGTCTGGAAGCAGTAAAATAAAAATGGAAGACTGAGAGAGACAGAGAGACTAAAAATTGGAGGAAGAAAAGAGGATAGAAGGCTGAGCAACTTCAAAGTTCTTTAGATATAATTTTACACACCATCTTCTCTTCGAACCCGAGGGCATGCAGCTTTTTTGCCTGTACTGATTATAGCAATCAATATAAAAGAACAAAAAGGTCCGGTGTCTCCGAGTCTGAGGCTCTGGATTCAATCTGCACCAAATAAGATTCACCTCTCATTTTTCTTTATAACAAAAGAAACAGAATTACACATGCTTTGCGTCATCACATCTTTTTCATCTTTACAACTCTGAAGGTTTAACAAAACTATTTCAATAATACAACTAATAGTTACACAGACAGACGAATGTCTTGATATAAAGTGTGAAATGAAATATCGCATGGTTCAGATGCAAAACTTTTTTGCTGTTTTGACACATTCAGAAATGTAGAGATCCAAAATGGGCCAGCATCTTAGAGGAAATGGATTCTTCAGCAAGGAATGCTGGTGATTGTTCCAACTTTCCCTCGGATTCTCTTTCGGTTATTCTGCTGTCTTACACCACATATTTTCAAAGATCATGTACATTTTCTTAAAAGAAACAAGATATAAAGAATAGTCTCTTGCAAGACATAGCACACTTTAACTAAAGTCAGGGAATGGCGGTTCCCCGCAGCAGCACTAAACAGGTGGGATTCTGTAAACCTTATAGAGAGAAAGGCTTTAAGTTATTGTCTTACACCCCTGCAGAGCCTTGTGGGCTTAACTAAAGTATCAGTGTCAGTCAAAATATAGAGCACTCCATCAACAGTTGGCTTTCATGCCACTGAATAGCTTTGCCAAACAAACCCCCATTGCCGAACTGTCAAGGAGAAAAAATCCAGATGTGGTTTGTTCATTCACCCATTCATTCTTTTATTCATTCATTCACATTTGTGTCCTGAATTTATTCTAAACCCTTTGATGTTTTATGCAGGTGGAATATACTGTATAGTACGGTGTAATTATGGAAGTTAACACCTACATTAAAGAAAGATTTATGGGAACCCTTTATCACAGCCAGGTGTGAGGAGCACATACTTCATGTGCTTTCTGTTATTATTTTTGACTGTACCTATTACTCTAAATGTCTGCATAGTGACTTGTTTGGACCTGCACATCAGCTTTTCAAACTCATATGTTACAATTGCCGATGTCTTTTAGTAATTTAAAGACTTATTGAAATCAAAGTTGGAATTTGCTGGCTTTTAATTTTTTGGCCATCTATATAACTGTAAAGTGGCTTGCAAACTTTGAATTGAGCAGCTACACAGAATCAGACACTGTTTTCACTCTAAAATCAAACACAAAGTAAGTGGTAGAGAAAATGTCGAGTTGGAGAGCATTTTCAGTAAGCAGCACTATGTGAACCTCTTGATTTATTCTGTTAACCTCACAATTTAAATCAGTGAGTATTTTCAGCTTTTTCTAGGGCACTTTATAAATGGTTGTTTTATCACGTAAAAAGACAATTTTCACTTATGTGGCACTGGGAGCATTTTATGTAAAGTAAACATTTTTATTTAGGATGACTTATTTTTTATTTATAACAGCTATGGTGTGTGCAGTCTGTGCACATCCTCATGAGGCTGTAAATTAAGTCATTACCGGCTTAGTTAGAGAACAGCGTTGCAGGAGACATTACAAATGTGTGTAAATGCCACCATGTTCAAACCCAGTTTTGGTCATGCATCTAGACTCATTGCTTACTGATGCAGAACATGAAAATAAGCTAGTACATTTGTGTAACTAATCAGTGTGATAGTGTGGCCCTCACTTGACTGCCTCAAGGTCCAGATCTAACACTGTCATTAATCATCTGTGACTTTATTTGCATGCTCATGAACTGCTTCTGTCTGTTTTGCGAGAAATAATGAACAATGAAATTAAATTTGATGCTGTAAAGTCGGACATGCTCACAAATGCCCTCTGTTAAAGAGATATTTTACCCAAAAATGGAAATCGACTTACCCTTATGTAATTTCAAACCTGTATGACTTTAGTTATAGATATTTTGAAAAATGCCAAGTGTTTTTTCTTCTTCTTCTCCATACAGTGAAAGTCAATGGGGTCCAAAACAACATTCTTAAAAATGTGGTTTCTCTTTGTTTGGAACAGTGTAGTTTCAGTATTTCTGAGTGGCATGTCATAAGCTAGATGAAGTCATCAGGAAGCAGATGTTTCAACCAACACAAACCTATCAGAACCGCCTTAAATTATATGTCCTGAAATCAGTTCTAGTGTGGATTGGTCTATAAAACTATTGTATTATTTTTGGGTCCCAACATCAGGGAATAAAATCTCTGTGTGGTCACATGTCAAGATTGAAACAAGCCACCTTTCAACAGCATAACCCTTTTGTCATGTCCTTGATTCGTATGAGTTATGTAAACATTATCCAAATGGATATAGATAGACACAAGGGTTAAAGAAGCAATAGGAAGCTTGTTTGTCTTACTTCAGATGTTGTGCATTACCAGTGGATGGAGGTAATTGAAGCTGACTGCCAAAGACGGCAGTTTGTAGGTCACCTCTCATTTTTTTTTTCAATCACTTTCTGTCTCTCTGTCAATCTTCCTAATGGTGAGGAGCTCAGTATCTCGCTTAGGGTTGTAATCCCACTGCTCTTTAGCTGAAATATCCGGATGTCATTTGTCCCATATGTCCCCTCAGGACAAATGTCTCAATGTGACTATCTATCAGATTTCCCACAACTGCAAATTGGGAAAGTTTCCCTCAGGAGCTGTCATACATGCTCCCTTTCGCCCCTCTGCGTGAATTATTTATTTATGCAGATTTACGATGTATTTCTTTGAGCCTAAAGAATGCTTTGCAATGAGATGTGGAGTCAGCATATTTCACAGAAGGACTCATCAGCACTGCTCGACTGGTTACAAATGCTTGAATACAAATGACAGCCCTGGGAGAGCTTTAATTGCTGGCTTCATGTAAACTTCATAAGGTTCTGACAGTTTATTTGTAGAAGATGCAGAAGTCCAAATAAAAGTTCAGAGCCGTGTCATAGTGGAACAATTAATATAACACAAAAGCTTGATCGTGGCCAACTTCTGCATCCCCTAGAGCGTGCCTTTTTCATAATTCAGCACAAGCGTGCGGCTCCGCTCTAGCCGGGAGAGCCTCTGTCTGGGAGACTTATAGATCACAGCTCGGTTGTGAACTTTCCTTCGTCGTGGGTGGCAGGGGAGTTATCATTTCTAAACTTCTGTCCACAAGAACAGTGTGCCATTTATCACAGAGCTCCTTTTCCCAGTGCAAGTTACAAGTTTAATTCAGTTCAATTGTGACTTCCAGTTTTTTTTTAGCATGATTTATTGCAATTAGATACTTTGCTATCCCGAAGACACTGTTTACATAAGATTAGTCATATAGCTAAAACATTCTGTTTGCCAAAGTGTTATCATCATTAAGGAGATTCACTGAGGACACATTCTTGCATCCAAAAACAGCAAGATGGAACTGTTTTTAACTTAATAAATACCCATGCTATTGGTTCTTACCAGGATGTTGTGATGTTGTTTGATAATGTGTTCTGAAAGTTTTTTAGCACAAATGATACAGGATAATGTGTGTGTCATTATTTAGCAGGGTTGTGCTCTATTCAGAATTAAATTGATAATGCACTTTAAATTAAAATTTAATTCCTAAATGTGAATTGAGATGAGGATAAAGAATTGCAATTGAAATTTGAATGTAATGAAGTAGAATTAAAATGAATTTGTATCACTGTAATTTTTAACTAGAAAAGCAAAGTTTGTGAATACTAAATTTTAAGGTCGTATGATAGATATCTTTCATCCAGGGATTGTAAAAATCCTTAAGCTTAGCAATGAGATATAGTGATGCTTGGCTTAATTTAACGTAGCCTGCAATGTCTAGTTGAACTTAATAGGACAGTAGAGTAAGAGAAGAACACAGACTACAGAGTATGTCTTGTCATGATTGAAAGACTGCAGATCAGGACCGTGTGAGGCCCAAAAAATCCCAGGTTGTGTTCTCATCCAGTGGACTAAAGCTCTGGGTTTTGCACTAGCAGTCTCTCTAATGGTCCTCCGTATTTGCTTGTGACCCTCAAAGCATAGCTTGAGCCCTTAGACCTAATGGCGGCATAATTTTACATTTGGGTGCCAGTAAATAGGAACATGAGCACCACTGCTGAAGAGCCCCCCTGTGTAAGGCTCTGACCTCTTAACATAGGCTTCAAAAGAGGGCAGCCAGCCTCTTCTTCTGGGTCTTAACACACTTTTTGATAAAGGCCCTGACACACTTGTGAGAGCGGTACATTACCCATAGATTCAGGAGGAAGTTTCAGTAAGCATGACTCTCTGTTAAGTCCATAACTACTTTTAAATTGTCCAGTTTATATTTCACCTTTCATAAATGCCGAAGTCTGTTTTTAGGACTATTTAATAAAATAATTAGTAATTAAAATATGTTTCAGCATACAAAATATAAATACAAAAAACTGATTTTTAATCATTATTTAATCATTAAAATCTTATAAAATCTTATTTATTTTTTAACTAACTAAATTAAATAATTTGTATTTATTTTAACTTATTAAAATCTATAATTTATTATTAAATAGTTAAAATATATAAAATATTCAGTTGCATTTATTTTTTAACAATAAAGGTTAAAAAGACAGTGATTATATACTTTTCTGGCCTGCCATATTACAAAATATTGTCTCCTCATTTAATGCTGAATCCCTCTTAAAACAGATGGTCACCCTTTAGCCACACTCCCACTGAAAGTCCAGGAGAAAACCTATGGAAATCAAGATGTTTCTTCTAATTTCACACTCGGTGCTTGATCGCTTGGCTCTTATTATATCTCATTTGGTTCTCCTCTTTGCCTCTGATGAAAGAGTGGCAGGGAAGCCGAGACAGCACAAAGGGAGGCTTTCAATTTAAAGGCCGTTTGTTTGGAACATACGCGCTTACTCAGTCTCTCATTAGCAACATTGCTTTTATATCAGTTCTTTCTAATTTGATTAGTCAGAGTGACATACTACAAACAAGAGGATGCTACACCCTGTCTTCTCTTGTTTAACTACCTTTCATTCTCACCCCTCTTTCTGGTTCATGGAAGAATGTGTCATCCTTAAGAAAGGCGGCAAGGTCAATGGCTGCCAGTGACCCAAGACACATCTGGCTGCTTGAAAGGATTGAGATGAAGTGATGGAAAACTTAATTTTACACACAGACAGACAGACACACACACAAGTGCAAGTGTTAATGACCACAATCCTATCCAGAATCATTTCAGTTCATCTCCGCCGAATAACAGGGACATGGGAATAAAGAACAAAAGCTGCAAGGAAAGAAAGCTGTTTTAATTAGTCCAAGATCATTTGATAGAATGGAGGTCTTGGACAAGCTTGACTTTCTCCCCCAGTCTGTCAAAACTCTGTCAAAATCCTTGTTAAGCAGCAACTAATTTGGGAAATTATGTCAGCTGTTAAGTGAAGAGTAAGACACTCAAGGGGAGGGTGATTTGGGGAGGGTTTGGGTGATCGCTTGCTGGGCTTTGAGGCCGTGGTGCGAAAAATGTTTTTTAAGGTGAAGAAAAGGGCTTTCCTTGTTGGACGAGGTCAAGACTTCTGTGCCTGGTATTTGAGTTGTTTAGTGCTGAAAGCCTGTGGCTTGATTGCAGGCAAGTTGGCTGAAAACCACAATGGAGTCATCTGGAGTCACTTTAGGCCGAGCAGTGAAGTCCCTGGTGCGTGTACCCTTCATGCTTTAGTGTGCGCAATATATACTTGTAAATTTTACAAGAAGTCTCTTTCACTCTATCAAATGCCTTCCGTATAATTTGATTATCTTAGATTTGTAATGTTTAACAGGATGTTTTTTTTTGTTTATGTAAGTGTTACACTAATGGTCAGTAGGTCATCTTAAGGCAAATATTCAGCATTTTTTCCCCGTTTCTGTTCGTTTCACTTCTCTTTTCTTTTTTTCTTTCTTGTCTCATCTCTAATTAAAGGGATAAGTCACCCAAAAATTTTAATTCTGTGTTCATTTACTTACTCGCATGTCACCTGTATGACTTTTTCCTTTTTGGAAAAGATATTTTGAGATTTCATTTTTTTTTTTAAATCCATACCATGAGTGAGAATTATTGGATAAACTATCCCTCTAATACATTTTTTTTTTTTTTTTTTTTAGTTTTACTGTTGACTCAGCCTGTTTGTTTAATTTCGCTAAATTATGCTCAGTTGTTTTCTCGTTGCGAGGGAAAGAATTTAATAATGCTAATGCTGGGTCCATTTTTAAGCTGCCTGAAGACAGAAAAGAGGCAGCAGAGCAAAAAATAAAAGACTGTGTAAACATCAAAGAGTATCACCTTTTCTTTGTCTCCGTCTGAGCTATATTGATAGTACAGATTTTTTATACAGTGCAAGAAATCGAGAGTGAGTGAGAGAGACAAAAATAAATAGAGACCAGAATCCCTTGGCACTGCCATGTGGGGGTCTGCAGAAAACCCAAGCCAGTGCCAGCCCTCTCTATGCATAGTGCCAGGGCCTGTTGGCAGTCTAGCAGGAGAATTTTGCTCTCTTTCCCACCTCATTCCTCCTGTGCTCTGTAATCTGGCCTGTGCATATGGGGAAAGCTGCTGAAAATGGTTCAGGTGCTCATAAAGCACTCCAGAGATCTGATGCAGAGATACAAATGTGTCTATAACATGATAGTTTCTGCTGTCAGGTCATTTTTTAAATCTAGCTAGGAAGGGATTGACTTACATTTTTGACTGTCTGGCATTTTTGTCACATGAGCACATATTTGATCATTCATACAAATAAATTAATAAAGCTAAAAGGTAACCATGGTAGTAAATGAAGCATTTTTCCCATTCCCATCCCATTGAGGGAGGGAGGTAAAAAAAGAGGTAGATATCTAGAGGTAAAAAAAAAATAAAAATAAAACTGGATGTTAAACAAATCAGTTAACCTTTGCTTTCTCATTTTCTTTGTAGTGGGAAGAAGTGAGTGGCTACGATGAGAATATGAACACCATTCGTACCTATCAGGTGTGTAATGTCTTCGTCGCCAACCAAAATAACTGGGTGCGCACTAACTACATCCGACGAAGAGGTGCTCAACGCATTCATGTGGAGATGAAGTTCTCAGTTCGAGACTGCAGCAGCATCCCAAATGTCCCTGGTTCCTGCAAGGAAACTTTCAACCTCTACTACTATGAATCAGACGGTGACACGGCCACCAAAGTCTTTCCCCCATGGATGGAAAACCCTTGGATCAAGGTGGATACCATTGCAGCCGACGAGAGTTTCTCGCAAGTAGACCTGGGCGGACATGTGATGAAGATTAATACAGAGGTTCGCAGTTTCGGCCCTGTCTCCCGTAACGGTTTCTACCTAGCCTTCCAGGACTACGGCGGGTGCATGTCGCTAATCACTGTGCGAGTGTTCTATCGGAAGTGCCCTCGCACCATCCGTAACGGAGCGATATTTCAGGAGACACTTTCGGGAGCAGAGAGCACCTCACTGGTGGCAGCGAGGGGAGTGTGCGTCCCTAATGCTGAGGAGGTCGACGTTCCCATTAAACTGTACTGTAATGGGGATGGAGAGTGGATGGTCCCTATTGGCCGCTGTATGTGCAAAGCAGGGCACGAGGCTGTGGAGAATGGAACTGTTTGCAGAGGTAAGCGAGCTCTTCTGCTAATGTGTAGTGGTCTTGTCATGTTGCACAAAACACTCTTCATTTTTAGGTCACAGCTGCTACTGACCCTAAAAAGCAGAAAACTCTTTGTTTGCTTGTCTGTGTCTTTTGGTTATCTGTCATCTTTTCAGGGCACCATCCTTGTTGTTTCATATGCTGCCAAAAAGCATCAAAAACCTTCCTTAAAATATTGAAAATTTTCTTAAAACAAAATTGCAGTATATTTTAAGGCCTGTTCTCAGAGAATATTTTTGGCAACACCCCAACTGGCAACATTTTGTTTTGTTTTAAGCATAACTGTAACAAAATATTGGCTTTATGCTATAGAAAATGGTATAAGAAAAAAATGACAATTGAAAAATTAATTAATTTGAAAATTATTATTATATTATAATTAAAAATAATTTATTAAAATAATTACAATTATTAGTTACAATTTAAGATATTCTTAAATCTTAAGGTCCTTTCACACCAAGGACAATAACTGTAATGATAAAGATATTGTTTTAAAAATAGTTCTAAATGTAAAAGAGTAACACAGCACAATACTATTGTTGGAATCACTTTCACAATGATTTTTTTTCCAGCTGATAAATGAAAAAAAACATTGACAGCCAATCAGAATTCATCCTGTTTTAAATAGCTTGAGCATTTAAAGAGGCAGACAACATAACAACAGAGCTTGCTTATAATAAACAAAATGATATTGTGTGTTGTTGTGGATGCTAATATAGTAATCGTTATAGTTATCTTTCTTGGTGTGAATGGGCCTTTTATCCTGCACAATTTTGCTTTGTAAAGGAATCATATTTGAAGGATTTTTAGATGTTTGTATTGTAAAAATGCAAATTTTGTATTCTGCAAAGAGCTACAAGCTACAGCATGTATTTTCTACCAAGCTGAAGCTCTAGAAATGGCCTGCTGTTGATGTTGTGGTTTCACTGTGATATCCCAGGCAAGTCAAACATGTTGATGTGGGTAGTATGGCTGTTTTTTTTTTTCACAGTATCCCTGTGCAACATCAATGTAAGCTGGCCCTTTCACAGCATGTGAGTGTATTGATCGTTTCTTATCCAAACCACAGTGCTCCTCTCCTTCAGCTTGCCTCACCTGTAATTCAACTCGCTCTACAGCGGGAGCTCTCCTTTCACCCAACAGCGGGTCCTGTTCCCACGGCAACGACAGCCTTCAGACAGGCTCCACGCTGACACAGACGACACAATAAAACGCCCACCTGTGTTTCAGACCCCCCCCTCCGCACCCACTTGCTTAGACAGACGCACACACACTCCCTCAGCCTCTTCGTAAGCCTGGCTGTAATTACCACACCGGCTCCCCGTCTAGTCCAGGATGAGCTGTGATAATAGCCGCTCATTGCAGGCACTAGCAGGGCGGCGTTCTGCCGATATGCGTTCAATGACAGTTAATGAGTATGGTCACAATCCTTCCACAGGAGCACCTGCCGATAAATCGTCGAGCAGTCTACTCTAAATTGAAGAGCTGTCATAATTATACACATTTGCTTGTTTTTGACCTTCATGTAATTTACTGCATGCTATGGATTTTAATATTTCAAGAGTCTGCTTGGACTTGAGGTATCTCTGTAAACACCTGGGTTTAAAAACAATATAATTGTGAGAGACTAATGGAGAGGCTCATAGTCAAATCAAACAAGCTATAAAAAGGTACTTGTTAAAGCCTTTCACATCACACTGTCAGTGTTTTGCTGAAAGACTGTTACTCCTAACAGAGAGAATAATGATCCTAATCACTGAGCATTTAGCTCATATTCATAAAGCCTTTGTGAATATTAATGCATTGAGGAATATTTCATAATATTTTACGACAGCAGGGCCTGATTGAAAATCTGGGTGAGAGAGTGCTAATGTAATATAATTTCTCTAATCTTATATCGCAGCTAATCCCATGAGCTAAATAATGTTAATGAGGCCCTAGAACTGACCTTGGATCAGCACTCTTAAGGCTAGAGAAAACTATGACGGTGCGTTTGACGACTAGCACTGCCTAGATGTGTTTTGAGTAGGGATGCACTGAAACCATTTTTTAAGGACCGAGTACGAGTACCTATACTTTTTTTTCTAGTACTCTAGTCAGCTGCAAATATGGCTTGACCCCAAAAAAATTCTAACAAAAGGTTTCTCAGTGGTTTACAGTAGTATCAGATGTACTTAAAAACATACTAACAGTTTACCAAAGATTGACTTCAAGAAAGGTCCCATTTTCAAAATGGCGGCCGTCAGGTCCTTAAAATGACCATTACTCCTTTGTATTCCTCCTAGACCAGGAATACTGGTGCCTGTAATATTATAATTAACATATTTGCATGATCAGTGATCAGCTGATCAGTGCTGGGAGGTCATTGAACACGATGGTTTGGCGCATGTTTCGCAAAGCGATATTCGATGACTGGGATTTTACTTTGCACTGCAAAATCTAGGTTAGTAATGTGTCTCCTTGGAATGATACGGTCCTTTTTTCACCCTGGAGTGATTGCTGATATGTTTCCCATTCCGTGGAAGGTCCCCTTACCATCAATAGTAAGGATGCTGTGGTCAACATTGTCCCCAGCAAAAAGATGTGCCATGTCCAGCACATCTATGTCATCAGCTCTATCTTGGGCAACTGAATCTGCTGCATTCTTTTCAAAATGCAAGACTTCCTTGTATGATGAAGCAAATCCCGACTGTCCTCCAAAAAAAACAACCCTATAGGTCGTTTTTTAAGCACCATATTACGACCTATATTTTGATTTTGAAGTCATGCGCCCTATAGTGGGCATAAAAATTATGACAGTGTCGTGTTAGGTCTGTCGTCATGAAATGACGTATGACTGTCATTACCAATCAAAATGCATGTTCATTTAAATGCAGTGTGTGGACTTTTTACACCATTTCTCCTATTTCCATTTACCAAAACTAATTTTTATTAATGACTACACCCACCCCATCCCTAAACCTACCCTTAGTGATTTATAGTGCATTTACACTTTATGAGCACATGTGTTCCCTGGGATTGAACCCACGATCGCATGATCACATGATTGCATATTGTTATTGCAATGCTCTACCAGTTGAGCTACGCGAAACCCGAAATATGACGCAGATAAAAGGGAACAATAAATTAAAATGAAAGTGTCCTATTGTCAATAGGGGCGCAACTATAGCAAGCGCTCCTATGGGTCGTATTTCATGAATTAAAATGAAAGTGTCCTGTTGTCGATAGGGGCGCCACTTTAGTAAACGCTCCTATGGGTCGTATTTCAGGGAAGTGACAAACGACCTATATGGTCGTATTGGTTGGAGAACATGTTGTCCATTAATGGTATCCACCAGGAATTGTGACCGTTACATATGATGTGCCTGCACTGCAAGGCCAAATTGTAATGGAGCTACCATAGCACGTGATCGTGCTGCCTGGACAATTGCCTGTCCAATTCCTGCAACCTTTCGGCCTGTCTCCTTACCCACAAAAAGACCATTCAAAAGTGTACAGAGAGTCTCAGGAACAAACGAAAGGGCAAAGTCAAGCTCAAGTGACTTTGTGCTCGGATACTGATCCGTAATGGATGGGACATTGGTCTTGATATCACTTTTGATCAATCGCGCAGCTGTTTGAATGATCACTTGTTTCTGGGATTCCTCATCCTTTTCTTGTTCGCTGAAATAAGATCGTAGTATTTGTGATGTCTTCTCTCTCATTGTCACTATGTCATGGAGGCTTTCCCCTTCAGTGAAATGTACATCATTCTGGTACTGTTCTCTCAATTTTCTCTTGAGGAATTGATTTCCATATGGTTCAGAATCTGGGATTGTCAGAGATTCCTTCACTTTGTCTCGAAGATGTGTAATTGTCAACTGTTCCTCATAATTACTCTCAAGATAAGAGCAAACTTTTATGAATGCCTGCTCCTGATCTTCATTTTTGGGGCGGCCAGACTTTCTGCGCTTTGCCTCTGGGTCTTTCTGGAACTGTATCGGTATGTTATATCCGTTACGAAAACTACTATTGCATAAGTGGTGGTCAGCTTTATTCTCTTGTTGGAATTTAATGTCTTTTTTATTTATGTACTTCTGTCGACATTTTTGAGTGTACTATTTCACCAGTGGAAATGCGTTGCCACATAAGTAGTCAAGGATGAATTTTGTTTGAGCAAAATGGTATACACTGGGCTGCCAACAACATTTCAATGAGGCAAGCAATATCAAATGTCAGTATTCTCTTCCACCATCTTCTGAATTGCTGAAAATTGTGAATTTAGTTTTGTTGGGTTTAGTATAATGTACTCAAGAACATCTATAGAGGATGCATTACATATGTATTACCTTATTCAAATTGAAATGATTGACCGTTTTAGAGGGTTCACACACAGGCCTCTGTTTGGGCTAATTCAGAGTTGTTTATGATTAAAGTTATATAACTCCAATTTAAGTTACTTTTGGGTGCAATAAATTTTACATTGAATGTCTAGTCTGTTTTAGCAAAGAAAGGGTATGTGTCCAAAAACACGTACTGAGTAGGAGTTACATGACATAGGCTAAATCGTTTACATCTCTGGTTCACCCCAAATAAAGATAAAACCTTACAGTAATCTCACAAAATCATGTATTCTATAAGTATGTAATCATGTCAGTGCAATTTAGACAAGTCCAATGGATACATGGGGTTAGACACCAAGATTACTTGGCTAGGTCAAATAATGAAGGAGTTAGGATATTTTAAGGGTTTCCTGCCCATCTTGGACACCATCTTGAAAATTACACCTTTCTAGTGGTCAAACTTTGGTAAACTTTTAGTATGTTATTAAGGACACCTAATACTACAAAAAAACAGCTGAGAAACCTTTTGTTAGAATTTTTTTAGGGTTAGGTGTTTTTTTCCCCATATATGCAGCCGCCTACTCGCCGATACCGATACCTATACATTTTTTCATTTCTCTCTCTCTCTCTCTCTCTTTNTTGGTGATGTTGCAATTTTCCAAGCACAACACAGTGAGACTAATGAATGTAGGACAGCTTCTTTATTATTATTCTAATGAAAAAAGTAATAATTTTTATGTGCTTGTCACAAACTTAAAATTTCAGTGTCCAATAACCTTCAAAGGGCATAATTACCAATATGTGACCAGTCACGGAAAGTAGGGACACAAGTCGGTTCTGTGTGTAGTCTCCAAGCTTTCCAACGATGTGTAACACATGGAAATCTGATAATATTTGGAGAAGTTGTGGCCATTTGAAGGTATGCACTTAAGAAAGCTCTATAGGGAGAA
This sequence comes from Anabarilius grahami, assembly GCA_003731715.1. Classification (NCBI taxonomy): domain Eukaryota; kingdom Metazoa; phylum Chordata; class Actinopteri; order Cypriniformes; family Xenocyprididae; genus Anabarilius; species Anabarilius grahami. The sequence continues at coordinate 2,107,794 of RJVU01075544.1, forward strand.
AAACGCCTTTAAAGTTTCTGCAGTTCTCACCTATTCTCACCTGCTGGGAGTGACAATAGGGCTCATTTACATCTCATTTAGATAAGCCATACCCCCTGTAAAGCAACCCTCTGTAAAGCTGCATGGACCGCATACTATTAATAATAAAGGATAATGTGCATTGTAAATGTCAGTAATTTATCTTTTTTGACTTTTATAAAAATGATTTAGAGA
>RJVU01075544.1:2108854-2136015 GCA_003731715.1 Anabarilius grahami
TTGAGCACGTAACAAACATGAACCGAGCCAAATCAAAAGGAAAATAAATATTCTCAGATTATGCAATCCATATGAAACTTGCATATATGCGCGTCCACTACTGTGGAGATGACGAGTCAGCATCGTTGACTTAATCTCTGCAGCCGAAAACAGAGAAAACATTATCAGTAAATTATTGAAATGTTTAGAAAGTTTCCTTGCCGTTTTTTCACGACACATAATCGTTATGTTTGCCAGTGCGCTGAGGCAAGCTTTATGCGAGTTTGAGCGCTGATTAGGCTAATTACATAGAAGATTAAAGGCTCATTATTATGATTTATGGCTTATTAATATAAATGTGCGATTAGTCGACTAATGGCTTAAATGAACGACTACTGGTCGACTAGAAAAATCTTTAGTCGAGGGCAGCCCTAAAAATAATGGTATTATATACTTTAAAATATAATGTATTTCTGTGATGCAAAGTGTCTGAACAATGTTACCTCTATGGCATTTCATATAGGCTTTTAGCTTAAAAGCATGTACATTTGGAGAAATATTGATGGATTCTCATATGTTTATGTCAATTTTCTATACAGAGGAGTCATATTTATTTAATATTTATTGTCATCACTGTGAGCGCTGGTGTTTTCAATTCATACTTGCAGCCGGACGGCGCTCTGTGCTCATTTAGTCCACAAATGCCTGCTAAAGAAGAATAGGCAATCCAGGAACTAACTGAACTAACTGAGGCCAGAGATCGCTAAATATGGCTATTCAAAACACTTTTCAAGACAATAAATACACGATTGAGAGACGATGTCTGCATTTATTGACTGAATTTGTGTCTGAATAGCGCTGGCTCCGTGGGCGTGGCCGCATTAGTGGATAATGAGCTGAATCACGGACTTCTGACATGGCTCTCTTTTCATACAGATTACATAAAGAGTGAATATTTGTTTTCGATTTGACTTACACGATTTAAAACCTGACATTTCAACGTGTCTTTAGACATAAGTGTATTTTTTTTGTGATTAGTATTCACTAAGTTACAGTTCATTTTCTGAGAACTATCAGATTGGAGTTCGTTCAGAGGGAGACGAGAGATCACGCATCATGTTAGTTTTCTTTATTTTACAAAAAGCACAACATTTTGTTTTTACTCTGAGTGTACACAAATAAAAAAAGACATTCTATAGTTTCAATTGACATATTACTTATGTCTCTATGGCAAAAAATGACAGAGTATTTTAAGTCTGTTTTGCTGCAATGTGAAAACAATCCTGCAAAACGCGCCGGCGCGTTACCCAGTATGGAAATTCACACAGACAATGACACGCCCCTACTGCGTGCTAGAATCTCCGAAAAACAAGCCGATTTCAACCTCAAAATGTACGCTTTTAAATATACCAATACTGCTATCTCAAACACGGAGAGGCTTCTTCATGATCTCAACTAACAGATTCTGCAAAAAAACGAAAATCACCAATTTTGAAAAAAAACGCTTCTTTCTCATTTTGCTCGAGAGTTGTGCTGCTGACTTGTGTCCCTGGTTTCCGTGACGGGTCACATATATATAATTGTTGTTATATAAAAAGAAATTTACAAACAAATTACAAACAATACAACAAATACTAAAGAGATACAAATTAAATAAACTTGTTTTTCAGATACAGTAGGTTATTTACCATGTATACATTTATTTAACATATTTTGTTGTTTTATTAACATTAATGACAAATAGGCTAAGGTCCCTTTAAGACCGAATCCATGGATACTGACACATATCCTGTTTTCACCCAAATGTTTACGTCCACTTAAGCCATAACCGACTGTACTTATGTTAGATTATTTGTGTATTTGACCATTCAGGCGCGAGGAGAACCGATCGCGCGCTGTCTGAGAGAACTGGGATCGCGCGCAAGAAAGAGAGAGAGCGCGTGCGAGAGAGCGCGCTTCTGGTCTGTGTCATTCAGCGCGATTCCGCCTTCACTACTCGATAACGAATTGTGATTGAAAGCAGACAGTTCGCAATGTGTGTGTTGTCATCATTAATTTTGAAGTATTTCCACACCTCTGAGGCTGACATTGTTTCTGCTGCTGCCGCCGGAGTCTCTGTGCATGGAAAATTCTGTCAGTTACGTCACGTGAGGTATCGGTCTTTGGTATCGGGGGAATTTTTACGAGTACGAGTACAAGTACATATGCTTGGTATTGGGCTCGATACCGATACTGGTATCGGTATCGGTGCATCCCTAGTTTTGAGGGTGTGGAAATGTCTGGATAGGTTTGAAATTAAGTAGGAATAGAGCAGATTATTTTCTGAAAACACAACTACCTCAACTTTAGGATGGGTGGATAATAATTTTTTGGGTGAATATGTATTTTTTATTATCTTATATATTATACATTAGGGGTGTAGCGGTACACAGAAGTCACGGTTTGGTACGTACCTCGGTTTTGGGGTCACGGTTCGCTACAATTTCGGTACAATAGGAAAATTGGTCACAGTTTAGTTTAGGGTCAAATTCTCACTATTAACCTGTTAGCATTCCACTCTACCGCTCACGGTACAAATACCTTTCAAAAGAGACCAAAACCACGCATATACTCCAAATTGTTCAAGAACAGCATACAATTTACTTTGGGTATGCCTTATTTAGGCATTTTAGGCAAATTTTACAGGAATGCTAAGGAGTTAACTTACTATTAACTATGACTTTTGCCTCAATAAATCCCTAATTACTGCTTATTAATAGTTAGCAACGTAGATAGATGGATAGATAGATGAATAAACAGACTGACTGATTGACTGACTGACTGATTGATTGATTGATTTGATTTGACTGACTTGATTGATTCTTGCAATTCTTAATTTTGCCCAACCCTAATCATAATGTTGAATTGTTAAGAGACTCAACGCTTTATTTAGAAGATTTTTTTTTTAAGTAGACAATATAAAATCATTAAGATGGAACACGGTTATTGATGGTGGTTGTCTATATTATACATAAGTGGTTTTGATCGAGGTCTGCCTTCAGTTCATTGAGCCATTTATCTCTCTGGCAGGGGAAAGCTGATACCGCTGCGTGAGACAATGTCAGGACTGTGGTCGGTGGTCGGGGGATGGGTTGATGCAAGAAAGGGGGGCTTTTTAACTGCCGAGAGTCGGGTGTAATGAATTGATTTGTGAAAGATGTTTTCGCCGGGATGCCGCAGTATCCTCTTACGTTCTTGGTTGCAAGAGGTCATAAGATCTACAGATGAAAGATCTGTCTCACAGCTACTTTCACAACTCCACTAACACTTTATGCAGACACCTCGCTACGAACGAGCGCGTAATTACGCATGTTTCAATTAAGTCTTCTGTAGCATTTTCAACAGATAATGGTTCTTCGACATGACGTCTGTCAAAATATTGATAACATACCAATTTTATGCTTGCGATGGCATTGGCTTCTTGTTAGAGAATTGAGATCGTTTTACTAACAATATTAAATTTCCTCCCAGGGAGGCACTGTAAGTTAATGAAGCAAGCCAGGTTCCTTTAGTAGAAATGCCTTTTATAAAGGCAGATCTGATTTCGTTTAGAGCTGCGTGAGACGGGGACCCTCTTGAAATGCACAGGGTCTTGTTCGCAGAATGTGTTCATTTGAAATTGTAGCAGAATACTGAGAAGGACATAATTGGAGACATGTTCGTGGTTAGGGGCTCTAGGTCGACAAACAATACTCATATTTTTCCCAAATTGTAATCTGATCACACAATCTATGGAACATGGGTTTAGAAGTGCAAACTATGGGAATATAATACTAACTGTGGCGAACGTGTTGAATGTACATTGCAAAAAAGTTTGAATTTGTTGTTTTTGACTTGTTTTCCTGTTAAAATATCTAAAATTGACCTTGAAACAAGATAAATTCACCTGAGAAGCAACACTGCATATTAATACTGATATTAAGACTTGATTTCAGAGAATGTCTTTAACATAAATGTATTTTTGTCTTACAGCACTGATACCTTTTTTCAGTAGTTAAAAAAGGTACCTGGAAATCTGAAAAACAAGACAAAAAAGCTAATTGAAAGTAATATTTTTATCAGTCTACTGCAACTAATACCTATTAGGCAAGAACATCAAATGAACACAAACAAATGCAACAGGGACTTCTTGGTGAAGGTATTTTAAGCTACATAGCATTGTTGATGAAAGACAAAGTGCTTGCTTTGGCAAAACTGATTGAGTGCAGACCTTCCACCTGTTGAGAAGTTCTCATGAACTTGAGTCTGATGAAAGAGAGCGAGCAGGTTTTACAGTGGTTAGCATTACTCGTACTCTCCTCAGGAATGTGGTTGTGTGATCCTGATCCACAAGAGTTTATTTATGGCTCTGCAACGATACATCACAGTTTCCCTTATGGTGAAATTTGTGTCTTTCTACATGAGCATTTCATTTATGGCATCTAAATTCTTTTAAAGCTGATGATACTAAAATGCAGCAGATGACACTTAAGATGTACAAAACGTAAATAATGCAAAATAATTAGCATCCTATCTTTTGTTTCCCACCACAGTTTTGGGCTTGAATTAGTAGGAGACAATTGAGTGATGGCACATTCATAGACAGAAGATTAAGGCTGGGGTTTGATGTAATCTTATAGTAATTCTCAATACCATAAAATAAAAAAGCTGAAGACAAACCATGTCCTGAAGATATAGAGGTTGAGAAAAGGAGTAAAGGACAGTGTATACCTCTGGATTCCTGGTGCTGGCTACCTTCCACATAGACAAGCAAAGAAATTATTTCCTTTATTTCCCATGGAGCATCTGCTTTTAATGATAGCTCTAATTGGCTAACAGCAAATGTAGGGCACTGCAGTGCTTATGGTCAGCCTGAAATCACAGGGGTTCATGTAGCAAAACAAACAATTGTCCCATCATCATCTTACATGTTTAAATGAAGGGCTTTGCAGAGACCCTTTCCCCAGACAACAAAAGCTGTATAGAAATGTTTGGGTTTACTATGTCACAAGTATTTTATTTTATTTATGAAGTTTTGAAATTAAATTTACTGCTAACTCTTTACAGTACGGTTCAAACTTTAAAACTTGAGGTGTCATGAACCAACAAATGAACAGCATTTTAGATATATTAGGTTATTATGTTTATTCTAAGTTTATTTGAAGTATACAAAATACAAATTATATTAATATGCTTTTTAATTTATAACACTTGAAATGTTAACATTTATTAGTACATAAAGAAATTAACACTACACCAGGATTAGTAAATGCTGTAAAGGAATTGCAAACAAAGTTGAACTTTATTGTAAAATGTTATGTTGATTATGGTGCACTTTTTACAGTTTGCCAAACCTGGATATAGATTTGATGCTGCCATTGGGATGTTCAATGAGCTTTTCTAGCTCTTTTTGAAATTATATATGAAATCTAAACCATATTTCAATTAATGTGTTGAAGGTTTGAACAATAGATGGAAAACAAAGTTAGACACAGCTCTTAGTGCTCAATCTGTCCTAATAAAGTATTCGGTTACAAGCATTCATATAATCCCATGTCCATGGATTGTAGTGCTTTCACTGAAGTGGCCTCTTACCACAGCCTCCATTCATCAAGCAATTTTCTGCATTATCTCCTGCTGACGGACACATACATTTCAGAATAGCAAGGCTGCAATGTAATACAAACCTCTCAACTTTCTTTTCGGCCTTATCCCTCACCTATTGAGTATGTACAATACGGCCTTTTTAGCAGCCATTTTCAGACAGCTTCAATCCACATGTGACCCATGGCATGCTTTTATGGCTGAGCTCCTAACTGCTCTGCTCTTGCCAACCCTCCAGTCTGGTCTCTAATTGGGAAAGTAAAGAACATTAAGCAGTGAAATTAAACCCTCTCATACTGAATTGTTCACTCTAGAGCCCAACACCGGGAGTGGGAGTGTGACAAAGAGCTCAAAGTGCTCTTGGTGACAGCAGACACACGGTAAAGCCAACAAGTCGAGTCCTTAGATTCGTCGCTTGCAGCCCCATGGCCAGAAAATAAAGATTCCTCTGCGCTAGCCAAGGATTAGGATCACAAGTACCATAGGAGCTGTCTACCCACCTACCGAGACTCAGGGGAGTAGTGATACACTTTTATTTCATGTTGCCTAGCCGTAATGGAGATTTCAGCTTGTCCAGGTGTTTTTTTTCCCCTGCTCTTCTTTTTTTTTTTGCTTCCCTTCTGAAGCAGAATAGATGTAACTTTTCTGAAAGCTAAAGATATCTCCCCACTTACCCACCCACACTTACTCCTTTGAGGAACACTCGTCATTTTTCTCTCAGCACATTCATCACTCCCTTGTAAGTGATAACGCCAGACTGAAATGACTGGGAATGGCCCAGAGCTCAGGGAGCATGATGTGTTAACTTGTTCCACATGCATCTCCGAGCAGCCAGTCATTAGCTCACATGTCCACTGGGATTCTCGTTGTTGGAGTCCCTTGATCCTCAGAGGCTGTAATCACTATTCTGTGGCATCTCTGATCATTTGAGGGATTTCTCACGCCTTTCTTTCAGGACACCTTATGGGTTCTTAGAGATGAAAAACGAAGGGTTAAGAGGTCTATGCTCAAGGAACGGCTTCTTCTAGCACAACTAGACTGAGGTGGAAAAGAGGTTAGGGGCTTGATCTCCTTTAGAAGCCAGAATGCGGATGTTTTTTCCCAATCATACATGGGACCTCTTGCAAACGCCAGAGATCTCTTTCATCTATTTTGATTCATGCTCTGACCACTGAAAGGCCTAGACAGGATGCAGTATCAGTTTGTCACGGGTCGAAAGAAAAGAAACAGGGCATGTGTCTTCTGAAGAGCTACAAGTCCGTGCTAACCGCTGGCAAATAACGAACAAGGGGTTACAGAAAGCGGGGCATGTTTTGTCACAAATACCATTCGATTCTGGGGAAGAAATCAGGATCAAATAGCAGTACAGCTGTTGCGGCGCTATGACAGCAACTGGTGATGTATGAATTCAATTGACATGCAAGCCAATATAAATTGCAATTCTTTAACCTTGAGTGACATTTGAGGTTAGTGCAGGGTTAGGAATTTGTTACACTTAAAGCTTTTTTCTGGAGATTTTGATAGATAGCTCTCATGCCGATGTGAGGCTAGGGCTGCTATCTGTGTCATGCTGCGACTGTCTTTGCTGCAGGATTCCAGTTGTTCGCACTCTGTTGACCCCCAGCTATGCTCTGAAGGATATAGGCTACAAAGTGTGTCGTTTCCTGATCCGTCATATGACCTTACAGAGATCAATTAGGCGATCTTGTTACACTGTAGGTTCTCTAAGGTTTTACTTCAGTGTGATGCGCTCCACATGTGGCTCAAGTGAACTTTAAAAGGTTGCATTCTTTCATTTAGAAATGCAGAAATAATTAATTAGCCACACTTGGCTGGGTGGAATATAAAACAATAGGTGTAGTTACTAATGGTTACTTTGCTAGGTGAATCTCTCAAGACAAATATATATATATTTTATGTGTCGGTATATACTTATTTGATTTTATAAAATTTATTTTAATATTTTTAATTAAAAAAAAAATCTTAGCAGTGGTTAAAACAGCATATATATATATATATATATATTTGAGATGCATCGATACAAAATTTCTTTGCCGATATCTATAGACAACAAATTTTTCTTAAGAAGAAAAAATCTCTCCCAAATAATGCTGCAAAATATGCAGGAAACCCTCTCATTTGGTACACTATAATATTAGAGGTTACAGTTAACAACAGAGGTATTATATTCAGCTGCTGTTTATTTTCAGATATAATCATTACACTCAAATAAAAACTGAAATGTTTGTACAAAACTTAGTATCATATAAGGTAGTTTTCATAAGCAATTGTCTTCATGGCAAATTCATTCAAACATATAGGGTAAACGTACCAATTAAGCTCACCAAAATCTACATTGAGACATTTTTAGTGCACAGGACATTGGTTTCAGTGCAAAAAGTTATGTTAAAATAAAATATTAATCTCTCACACAATAATATTTAATTTTATTTTAAATGACAAAAGCATTATAATTAAGATGTACATCATTAAATGCAAAAAGTCTGGCTGTGCTTAATGGGTACATTTTGGTACCCTTTAAGCACACCCCTGTTCTCATTAAGCTCACAACATGTTTTATTAAAAATTCTTGTTATTTTTAACAACTTTTTTAAAGAATTGAAAAGTGTTTTATTTGAAGGTACAGAGTCAATCACACACAAAAAAAGAACGCTAAAATCAAGCAACAAGGCATTCAATTTGATCAGTTATATATTAGTGAAGTGTCAAACACATTGCAACATCTAGACTAGTCCTTGTTCATCTAAGCAACACATTCAAAAATCAATTAATAGTAGCATAAGCTTTGATGCCTTTTGCTGTTCAAACAAATAGTGCTGGGCAACAAACTCAAGCTCCTCTTCTCTTGTATCGAAATCCTCAGACATTTCTCTTTAAAAATTCTTGTTTTAGACTTCTAATTCATGACCAATGTTTTCTTTTGCTCTATCATCTGCGCCTCCGCATTCGTCATTACGTCATGTGTCAGGTCAGAGTTCACTATTTCGCCGTAAATCGATGTGTACGGCCGTCTGTCGGAAGTTAGTTATTTTAGTTTTTAAAGTTTTAAATATGGATATTTTTCTTACACAAATGCATCGCTTCGCTTCAGAAGGCCTTTATTAACCCCCAGAGCCATGTGGATATCTTTTATTATGGAAGGTTGCACTTTTTTGGGCTTCAAAAGTCTGTTTAGGAAGTATTTACATAGACGTTTAATGTGGATGAGCTTAAAGGGAGCACACTGAGCTTAATTGGAGCAGCAACAATTTTTAATTAATAAATATTTCATGAAATTTAAAGGACAAGATTTAGCAAAATAAATAATCTAGGTCATGTATTAAGTTTTTACATATTTTAATATGAACAACTATTATGGACAATATCTATGAAATTATACTTTTTCTTATCGATGTCACACTGAAGCAGTGTGATTTTCATAGAAGTGAACCCTTTAAGCTCACCTTACAAAAATATAATTTCTTTACAAATTGCAGCAGCGTAAAACCACAGACCATCAATAAACTGTAAATGTATAATATTATGGATTTAACAGTACAAGCCAGTAATGTCTGTAAAGTAATATATTAGTGTAGCAAACAATCTTATACAGCTAGTAAGCTAACAATGTTCTGTAGCATCTGCGCTATGTTGCTAAAACTATCTTTTGGATCTAACTGTAATTATTTTCCACATGCAGGTTCCAGGTTATAATATGCAAAAGTCTAAACATTAATCTCCTAATTTTGCAGTAAGTAGTTATACTTACCCAAAATAAAGACTTAACCACCTTAAAAATGCACGTTTAAGGGACAGACAGCTTTCAAAATGGCCGCCAGACAGTGTGAACACATGAATACCCATATCTCAGTGTGCAATGATCTGATTTTCTTGAAATTACAGGAGGTATGTAGTAACAAACACATCAGTTGGTTAAGACATCAAGTTGGATAATACATTATTTTTTCTTTTTATAATTGGAGCTCAAAGATGGTATTGTGCTTAATGGGTACTTGAGCTTAATAGGTACGTTTACCCTAATTAACAGTAAATAAGCTCCTCTCTAGTGTTTTTATTATAGCTAACTAAGGAACTGTGAACATTGGAAAACATTCCTGGGTTAAATATGACATATTATTCACAAGCTGTTTTATTGATGTCTTTCCGTGGTTGAAACACAGACTAAGTGATTACATGAGATATGATACATTCCGGTAAGTTGTACTGTATCTTTCAACATACCTTTTTGATGTTCATGCATGTTTTTCAAGATATAAATTAATTAATGTGGAACAAAATACTCAAGCTCCGCGTTGCAACTTAAACTAACACCGTCTCTACACAAGACGTGACCGTTGTTGCACCACATTGCGCCACGCTGCAACAGCTAAAATCTGTCTACACTGAACCTGACAAACCGACCGTTGCAAAGCACTTGGTCTACGTCAGAAATTAAAATTTTTGTTGTGTCACGCCGTATCCAGTGTAGACAATATCACTGATTGCACTACATTGATCTGTGACGTCACATTTAAGAGCATCAAAACACCATTTTTTAGTTTGAATTTCGTGACAAAATGGACATAATTTGAAAACTGAAACTTAGTTTCTTATTAGAAGTAACAAAGCCCAAAGCTCTTTGTGACTATTGGGAGGCGCTACAAATAATGTTTGATGTAGCAAAAAAAAAAACACAGACCTGACAACCCTGGCTTGTACTACGGGTGATTTATAGGGTCAAAAACATATATTTTCTCTGGTGAAATATGACTGTCTCTTTGAGATTCATCATTGGACGATTCTCACAACAGTGCTTGATACTTACAGTTGTGCTTAAAGCCACGTGTCTTGCCAGGAGTGCCTCTTTCTTTCATGGGCATAAATTTCCAGAGTAGTAATGGATTCTAAAATAAGAAACCGTGGCTGACAAAAGGTCTCCCTATGATGTCTCCAGTCCCCTCTCTCATGGTGATTAAAGATTAAACAAGAAAGTGGGTGAAGGGCAGAAGATAAGAGCATGTGTTCACCCCTTGACTGGATCGTCGGTAATGGATGCCTCACAGTTGGGCCGACGTACTGTGCTAATATCAGCTGTCAGCTCTTCAGACAATGCAGGTCTCCAAAGAGCTATTTTCCTAACCCTTCAATATTTTGTTGCTTAAAGTGCATTGTAAAAGCTTTGGGAGCAAGGGACCAAAAAGTAAAAGGCCAAAATTTGAAAAATAAAAACATGCTATGAACAGTGTTAGTTGACTGAGTTGAATAGAGCTGAACTGTTTTACTCCGTTGCTGCCAAATAGCAGCCAGCACCTCTACAGAGCTTTGTTTGATAACACTGCATAATTCATCCAAGTAATCAAAATTTAGACAATCTAGTTTTTGGATTTGTCTGTGCTGAACTGCAGGGTTTCTTATGGCTTTTCAGTTTGAAATTGAGCAGATTCAACTAAAATCCTCCTCGGAAAAGTTTAGCGTCATTTCATCAAACCGTTCCCTAATCAATTGTATGTACCTTACACTATCACTCTCCTCTGATAGTGTACCACGGGTAGGGAGGATGTTTTTTTTTCCTTTTCTTTTTTAGTTTAAGGACTTAACACTATACAGTTGATAATGTTTGATGTGAAGAATGTCAGGATTCTTACTGCAATCAGAAATGTGTTATAGCCTAAAACATTATTTTGCACAACCCAGAATTATTTTATTATTTTTCATATCATACTTTTTTTTGCACCTGTTTTTTGAGTGGGCTCCAATTACGGTTAGATAAATGATCAACATTTTATATATATATTTTTTTTATTTAGATTTATTTCAATCACAATTGAGCTTGACAGTCAATTATCAGCATACATTTTTGTTGCTTTGACATTCTGATAACTCCTTTTGTGCATATTTAAATTGTGCCACGTTTGATGTCTGTGTTGTCTTTAGTATCATAACCAAGAACAATTGTAGCGAGTTTGAAGTTTTTGATGCAAAAACCAATTGCTGCTCAAATTCCAGCCAAATTCTTCAGTTATACAAGAATGAAACATTTTAGTTGCCCAAAGCACCGCAATGCAAATTACACAATCTAATGAGCTATTCTTAGACTCTGTGAACATCTAGAGCCTCACGCTGTGAGATGGATATCTTCTCACCACCGCTGTGCTAAACATTTGTTTAGGAAATGGAGTTCATCTAGAGGATACAGTCACATACTCACCTGCTGTTTGCTTGAAGATACATAAATCTAAATATGAAGCGAGTCTCCTTTGGGCTCCATTTTAGAAGGGCTAAAGTAAATATACAGCAACTAATACAGGCCTCAGTCTGTGCAAATTTTTTGCCAAGTTCAACATTCTGCGGACACTAAATTCATCCCATCCTGAGCAACGATTTGTTTCTCACTTGTCTGTGGTTTTATTTGGCACACTCAGACAGTGTCCTCTTGAAGAGCACTTGTTTAATCACAGAAACTCTGTCGCCTTCATAGACGTCAAGCTTTGCCTCATGCTGTCATTTTTGCTGTTTTGCACTTAAGAAGGCCTTTTCAAGTGGTGTACTGTAGTTTAAAACATTGTTTCAGTCCTATACTTTCAGACGGATTTGCTTGAGACGCTAATAGGCTAATGTTTGAGCCAAAAAAGAATAAGAAATAATGAATACATGTGTGTAGACAAAATGAACTACAGAGCTGTGTGGTCCATGCAGCATGTCTCTAGAGTGCATTCTTCTGCAGCAGTGCACATAATGAATAGCCTTGTGTGCCTAGTAAACTAGAATTAAATAGGTAATCCCTCTTTCAGTTCCCTTCCAGAGTAATGCTAAACAAACACACTGTGCATAAATAAATGCAGCGAATCATTAATATATTTTTCTCTGTTTCTTTTCCTTTTTATGTTTGGATTTTCAATCTCTCAGCAGATTTTGGGCACACGCTGAATTGAATTTCTTGGCTTGCTTGCAGACTTAGTACAGTTGGCAATTCAAAGCATACGTGCTGGACATCATGGAGAAAACAGATGACTCAGTGATTCGCTGGCTTTTCTTCAGCATTAAAATCTTTAATATTTCGACCAGACTGAATTTGAATACACAGTATATCTCCTTGCATGTGGGACAGAGGATGGTTAAACTCTGTTCTCATGAAAAGGAACATTCCAAGACTAATACGATAATACCCGGTTTCCAATGATGGAATAGAATGTGGGGTGGTAAGTGAGGTCTGGACAATCTCCAATTATGAATAGTGGCCTTGTGGATACTGAGGTGCTTGGAGAGCTGCAGAATATGGGACAGGAATCCTATAAGGAGGCCACATGATGGTGATTCTGGCTTGAAAACGTCCAACAGGTACCTCGTTGATTGAGTCCACTGCGGAAGACCGTAATGCGATAGGATGCATGTTGTACTCTGAGTATCAAAGAAACCTGGATTCAATCAAAGGAAAATACAGTCATATTTTCTTAAATAAATGTGGATTGAGGTGAGAAGGTTAAACACATTTATGTTCGTACACCAATATAGAAACATTTTGGTTTCTGTATCTCTAGTCTCAGCCTCAGAGGCACAGCCACAATCTATTCATTGAACGTCACATGCATATTACTTCTGAAAGTAAAAGCATCACATGTATATATTTAGTATGATACTGTATATCCATGCATGTGTATGACCGTATACATATGTATGCATGGTGTGTTTTAGTCCAGTGTTTTTGATTCAAGGCTACTGGCACTGTAGTGGTATGCGGGGAGGTTTGGGCAGGGCGAGGAGGCGCCTGTACGTGCTAGTTCTCAAGGCGGCTCGCTTTTCTCAAGCTATTGCCAGCAGACTGTGTGGTGGCACCACAGTGGCTCACCAAACTGGCAGCCTGCTTCAGACAAGTAGGCCGGCTTTAGAATAGGAGGACCAGCAGGAATGGATTAGAGCCTGTTATTAATGACTCTCTTTGTCCCTCTGGCATTTTGCAAGCTAAGTATGAATAAGGCTGTCGTAAAGGCTTTTTGGTGAAACCAAAGGGAAAGCAGAAAAAAGGGAAAAAACTCATAGCTTTGGTCGAGACTAACCAACAATGATAAATATGCCTGTAAGACCATATTGCTCTTTTCACAGTGCTGAGAAGTAGGCCTTGCTGCACGCAGACTGCCTTCTCAGACTGCCATTGACAGAATATATAAATGACCCGTGCTGGCAATATTTGTTGCAATGAGCAGAGCAATTTTTTTAAAATTAGTTAGTTATTTTTACATTTGTCATTAAAAAAAACTTTAAAATGTATGATTTGTCGGAATCAGGCAAAAAAATTAATGAGCTATGCCTGTTTGAAGTCGCAAAGTCAATTTTGAGAAAAATCGAGTTAAAGTTTCAAGGTTTAAAGGTTTCAAAACAAAATCACCAGGCAACCATACCTTAAAATCACTGGAAATAACACCAGATTTGAAACACGAAGTCAAAACCAAATATCTATAGGAAAAATATATATTCAACTTTTTCTTCCATGATACCACAATTGTTTGATTAACATTAATGTAACAAATAGCCTATATATTAAGATCTACTGTACCACACAGATCTAATATAATGTTACACATCAGATGTTTTTCCCCAACAGTCAACCAGACATTCACTTAAGAATTAAAAGATCGTGTTTGTGTGAGTACTTGCCAAGACAGATATTTTGAAATACTGTAATTCTGTGTAAATGTGTATATCTGGATTGGATTACAAATAGAGATACTTTTAGATGTTTAATCACTATTTCTCAAATTCAACCAAAATTGACATTTTTACACTTGTTTTGCTTGTAGCTCATAATTAGCCCGTGCGCATTCCGACTCATTTTGTCAGCATGAGTCACATATGATATTTNATATATATATATTAGGGCTGTCAAAATAACGCGTTAATTTCGATTAATTAATCTGAGAAAAAATAACGCGTTAAAAAAAATAACGCAGATTAATCCATTCTGTATTGACCTTTGAACCTGGAGCCGCTCTGTCTTCAAAGTAAGCACCGTTTTTGCACTCTCTCTACCTCACACATAATAATCTAAATCAACTGACACGATGCAAAAAATTCGTAAAACCGAATCCATGTTTCACGAGGTGCATTCGGAGAATGTTTTTCCTGAATAACCGCTGGGTGTGATTAGTGCTAAAAAGAACGTCACCTCATCTTCTCTGACAGGCGCCCTGCACGTGCAGCTGACATAAACCACACTTTCAGTAAACAAAAAGAAAATCCTATCCAGTGGTGAAGTGTTTTCTGTGTTGACAAATCGTTTGCGATGTTCTAATAACAGTCGCGATTCGCACGCAACGCGTCAACGTCCGGTAATGTCCAATTCGCGACCCAATGACTCATTTGAACAGATTCATTTGAATGAATCATGACAACAACTGATCTGTCCACACACGGTCTATAATGAATAATTTACTCGAACAACTCTGAAATGAGAAAGTAAGTGTGCTTACCCCATTTAGCAAGAGTGGTTAGTAAAATTAGCCTTAATAATCCACAATATTTTCAGGTTATTTAAATGACAATGTGTAGTAAATTAGGCCTACCTATAAAATCAGTTAGTTTAGACTGGAGTGAGGTGAAACCAGAACAAAGCAAGTTGTTGTTAGCTAGGTGCATTCAATTGTATATGGTAGAAAATTATATTATTAGTTAATATAACTTCTAAATGCTACTTTTTAATACTTTTCAGGTTTAGCAAAAAAGCATCTTCTCTTACAAAGCTATAAAATCNTTTTTTTTTTTTTTTTTTTTTTTGCAAAGAGGGCAAGAAAGAATCACAGTGAGAGTGACGGGTACTTTATTGTCAGTATCGGGCTCGCAGATCACGTGGGTTGGGCACTTTTTACTGTTTGTGTGGATGACCATGTCTGTCACCACCGAAGACCATTTTTGACCCAGGAAAAACCCTGCATTGATTCATTTGAATTGAAATATTAATACTTTCACAGCAAAAATTATGTATGCGATTAATTTAGATTAATTAATCTCAGAGTATGTAATTAATTAGATTAAAATTTTAATCGATTGACAGCCATAATATATATATATGTATATACAGTGGGTACGGAAAGTATTCAGACCCCCTTAAATTTTTCACTCTTTGTTATATTGCAGCCATTTGCTAAAATCATTTAAGTTCATTTTTTTTCCTCATTAATGTACACACAGCACCCCATATTGACAGAAAAACACAGAATTGTTGACATTTTTGCAGATTTATTAAAAAAGAAAAACTAAAAAATATCATATGGTCCTAAGTATTCAGACACTTTGCTCAGTATTTAGTAGAAGCACCCTTTTGATCTAATACAGCCATGAGTCTTTTTGGGAAAGATGCAACAAGTTTTTCACACCTGGATTTGGGGATCCTCTGCCATTCCTCCGTGCAGATCCTCTCCAGTTCTGTCAGGTTGGATGGTAAACGTTGGTGGACCGCCATTTTTAGATCTCTACAGAGATGCTCAATTGGGTTTAAGTCAGGGCTCTGGCTGGGCCATTCAAGAACAGTCACGGAGTTGTTGTGAACCACTCCTTCGTTATTTTAGCTGTGTGCTTAGGGTCATTGTCTTGTTGGAAGGTAAACCTTTGGCCCAGTCTGAGGTCCTGAGCACTCTGGAGAAGGTTTTCATCCAGGATATCCCTGTACTTGGCCGCATTCATCTTTCCCTCGATTGCAACCAGTCGTCCTGTCCCTGCAGCTGAAAAACACCCCCACAGCATGATGCTGCCACCACCATGCTTCACTGTTGGGACTGTATTGGACAGGTGATGAGCAGTGCCTGGTTTTCTCCACACATACTGCTTAGAATTAAGGCCAAAAAGTTCTATCTTGGTCTCATCAGAGAATCTTATTTCTCACCATCTTGGAGTTCCTCAGGTGTTTTTTAGCAAACTCCATGCGGGCTTTCATGTGTCTTGCACTGAGGAGAGGCTTCCGTCGGGCCACTCTGCCATAAAGCCCTGACTGGTGGAGGGCTGCAGTGATGGTTGACTTTCTACAACTTTCTCCCATCTCCCGACTGCATCTCTGGAGCTCAGCCACAGTGATCTTTGGGTTCTTCTTTACCTCTCTCACCAAGGCTCTTCTCCCCCGATAGCTCAGTTTGGCCGGACGGCCAGCTCTAGGAAGGGTTCTGGTCGTCCCAAACGTCTTCCATTTAAGGATTATGGAGGCCACTGTGCTCTTAGGAACCTTAAGTGCAGCAGAATTTTTTTTGTAACCTTGGCCAGATCTGTGCCTTGCCACAATTCTGTCTCTGAGCTCTTCAGGCAGTTATTTTGACCTCATGATTCTCATTTGCTCTGACATGCACTGTGAGCTGTAAGGTGTTATATAGACGGGTGTGTGGCTCTCCTAATCAAGTCCAATCAGTATAATCAAACACAGCTGGACTCAAATAAAGGTGTAGAACCATCTCAAGGATGATCAGAAGAAATGGACTGCACCTGAGTTAAATATATGAGTGTCACAGCAAAGGGTCTGAATACTTAGGACCATGTGATATTTCAGTCTTTCTTTTTTAATAAATCTGCAAAAATTTCAACAATTCTGTGTTTTTCTGTCAATATGGGGTGCTGTGTGTACATTAATGAGGAAAAAAAATGAACTTAAATGATTTTAGCAAATGGCTGCAATATAACAAAGAGTGAAAAATTTAAGGGGGTCTGAATACTTTCCGTACCCACTGTATATATATTCACACATACACACACACACAAGTGTTTGGGCATTTATTTCAATATATTAATTTATATATTTAAAATGGATTTATTCCCATGATGGCGGAACTGAATTTTCAGCTGAATTCTTCAGAAATCATTCTGATATGCTGATTTGGTGCTCAAGAAGGGTTTCTTTGTATTATCAATTTTAAAAACAGTTGTGCTGCTTAACATTTTTGTTGAAACCCTGATGCATTTGTTCAGAATTCTTTGACTAGAAAATTCAAATAACAGCATTTATTTGACATAGAAATCTTTTTTAAACATTATAAATGTCTTAACTGTCATTTTTGATCAATTTAATGCATCCTTGCTGGATTCATTTCTTTATATGTTTATTTAATTCATATGTGCGTGTGTGTTTGTATATATATATATATATACACTCACCTAAAGGATTATTAGGAACACCTGTGCAATTTCTCATTAATGCAATTATCTGATCAACCAATCACATGGCAGTTGCTTCAATGCATTTAGGGGTGTGGTCCTGGTCAAGACAATCTCCTGAACTCCAAACTGAATGTCAGAATGGGAAAGAAAGGTGATTAAAACAATTTTGAGCGTGGCATGGTTGTTGGTGCCAGACGGGCCGGTCTGAGTATTTCACAATCTGCTCAGTTACTGGGATTTTCACGCACAACCATTTCTAGGGTTTACAAAGAATGGTGTGAAAAGGGAAAAACATCCAGTATGCGGCAGTCCTGTGGGCGAAAATGCCTTGTTGATGCTAGAGGTCAGAGGAGAATGGGCCGACTGATTCAAGCTGATAGAAGAGCAACTTTGACTGAAATAAACACTCATTACAACCGAGGTATGCAGCAAAGCATTTGTGAAGCCACAACACGCACAACCTTGAGGCGAATGGGCTACAACAGCAGAAGACCCCACCGGGTACCACTCATCTCCACTACAAATAGGAAAAAGAGGCTACAATTTGCACGAGCTCACCAAAATTGGACAGTTGAAGACTGGAAAAATGTTGCCTGGTCTAATGAGTCTCGATTTCTGTTGAGACATTCAGATGGTAGAGTCAGAATCTGGCATAAACAGAATGAGAACATGGATCCATCATGCCTTGTTACCACTGTGCAGGCTGGTGGTGGTGGTGTAATGGTGTGGGGGATGTTTTCTTGGCACACTTTAGGCCCCTTAGTGCCAATTGGGCATCGTTTATATGCCACGGCCTACCTGAGCATTGTTTCTGACCATGTCCATCCCTTTATGACCACCATGTACCCATCCTCTGATGGCTACTTCCAGCAGGATAATGCACCATGTCACAAAGCTCGAATCATTTCAAATTGGTTTCTTGAACATGACAATGAGTTCACTGTACTAAAATGGCCCCCACAGTCACCAGATCTCAACCCAATAGAGCATCTTTGGGATGTGGTGGAACGGGAGCTTTGTGCCCTGGATGTGCATCCCACAAATCTCCATCAACTGCAAGATGCTATCCTATCAATATGGGCCAACATTTCTAAAGAATGCTTTCAGCACCTTGTTGAATCAATGCCACGTAGAATTAAGGCAGTTCTGAAGGTGAAAGGGGGTCAAACACAGTATTAGTATGGTGTTCCTAATAATCCTTTAGGTGAGTGTATATTAGGGGTGTAATGATTTATCGCATAGTACGATATTTCGCGATGCAAAAATGTTACGATATGTATCGTAGAGTGATGTCGATACTTTCACGATATGACGGCAGTCTAATCTTATTGGTTGAGCTGCCGACGTGACCTACTCTGCAACACGGAGGTGGCAGTGAGAGAAGCCGGGTTGTCACCGCATATAAGGGTGTGTCTCATTCAGCTCTTTAGTTCAGTAAGTGTTTTGCGCACACATTGAAGCTTGCAAGCAGGTTTAAACGTTTTTCGCATCGGTCTCTTGCTTGGTCGCGTGAGAAAAGTCGTGGCTTTCTCTCACCACAGTGCCACAGCAACAGCTGTGCTCACAGAAAAGCAAAAGATGCTTGCGATGTCTTAGGGGCCGTTCACATATTGCGTCTTTTCCGCGTGCAAGTCAGTTATTTCAAATGTTGCCGCGCGGCAGGCGCGCTCATAATGGAAGCAACGCGGACGCGACGCGCACCGCAGGTCATGTGACAAGAACCAACTGATCAGCTTCGGCCTTTCCGTAACAAAACATCAAAATCTCAGCCGAACAGCTGATCATAGCTGTACAGGGTGGTTTTTATATCTTATCTCCATGAATATATCTAGTAGTAAAGCTAATGCAAGGGCTAGAAATCAATTTATACTTTGCTGAAACTGCGTACTCCTCTTGGAGAGCGCAGATCATGGTTGCATAGCAACGACCGATGCCACGGGAGCGCAAGCGCTTTGGAAAGAAGAAGCGGTGCGGCCACGCCTTCCACGCATTTTTAGACGCGATATGTGAACGGTCCCTTAGGATTCTTAATTCTAAGTTCATGTTAAATTTAACTTTTTTTTTCAGTGACAGACAGACCTATTCAGCTGTTAATTTTAATACAGAAGGTTTTTATTAAACCTTGTAATGTGATCTTGTATGTACAACAAGGAAAATTATTGAAATTTGTTAATGTTTTTTAAATAAATCTTATTTGAATTTCAGTTTCATTTTTTTCTAAATATCGTGATATGTATCGTATCGTGAACTCAGTATCGAGATACGTACCGTATCGTGACCTGAGTGTATCGTTACACCCCTAGTGTGTATATATATATATATATATATAATATGTGTGTGTGTGTCTGTCTAGATGTTCTTTTCATCTGTATACATGCAATCTTTGCTTATATTTAAATGTTCAATTTTCTATACTTCTCTTTATTGGAACTGCCCTGTAAGTTGAGGCAAACTGCGCTTTGTATTGCTGTCCAGTCTAATAGGGCTGTGATGATGAATGGCTTTGCTGGGTCCAGTACAACACATTAGCATTATTGAACAGCTCCTGGTGATCAAAGAGTCGTGCTGTGTGCCCTCCATTCTGGTCTTGTTTAAACTGGCTGGTGTGTTGTAGTCTTTTTTACAACTTTGAATAAGCTTGCAGTGAAGAAGTGTACATAATACTTTTGAAAATTTTCAGCAATTTTTCTCTCAATCCTCCATGACTATCAATAGCAAAGAATTAGATGTGAGTGGTAAACGACAGTGAGCGTAATAAATCATTGACTGGGCTTGAACGACACGGGACATGGTTGACTTTGACACTCTGAGTGGAATTTGGCACGATCAAAAGCGACTGGAGAATTTTCGATCTCAGTGGAAAGACGTCTTGAGGAGACATTTGGAAGTCATATGCATCTAAAATAAGTGCCAACTGACTCTGAAGCTCATAAGGCCCTGATGATGTCACTCCCTCCCCATACAGCTATAACAGCTCCTGCTTGTGACCCTTTTACCATAAATAGAATGTCACATATTGATTTGGGGGCAGGGTTCCTTCATGACATGTTTTCACACATTGACCTATTTTGCCAGCAGATCACTTTGGCTCAATCACAAAGCCCACCAGAACCCTATGATCTCCAATGGGGCTGTGGATTCGCAGTCATACCTTCTTCATGTCTTAATGGTTGTTTATGTACAACCGATCCCACTAATGAATACACCCTGGTCCTATGACAACACAGTTCCCAGGTCTCTCCCTCTCCATGTTCTAGTGAAAGTTCCAAGTTCAACTTTTGAATGGCCCCCACTCACAGCAGCATATCAGATGACATCTAGAGCACACATTCTAGCAAATAAATCTCTTTAGCTGCTTAGATGTAATAAAGGTATTTGCATTGCATTTTATATGTATCGACATACAATTGTTTGTATTGTTTGTATTCTCAACACCACATTGTTTGACTGCAAAAATCTAGTGGTGTTAAGGGAACGGTTAACCCAGTAATGAAATTCTATCATCATTTACTCACATTCATGTCAAACCTGTATGGCTTTCTTCTTCAGAACACAAAAGAAGATATTTTTGAAGAATGTCAGGAAGGTACATACTTTCATTTTATGGGCAAAAACTGTTGAAACATTCTCTGAAATATCATCTTAAAGAAGGTTTCAACAGAAGAAAGAAATTCATTATAGAGTTAAATTATTGTAGAAAATGTTTCAATATTTCTTCTGATTGTGCATGTTCGCTTCCACAAAAATATTATTTTTGTAGAGTAAAATTGCATGCGATTTTTGCATGATCTTGATCTTGTAACAGCAAATATATTTGAAATGATACAAAGTTGAACATCATAGCACATTATAAGTGAACCACACTAGTGCTGCGTACATCTGGTTGGTTTCAGTTCATTTGTGTACAGGCTAAAATTTTGCACATTTTGGTTTCTCACCCTCATCATCCAGCTGCACGACATTCTCTCTACTCACACTCTCCGTCAACTCTGCGTAGAACTTGCCAGAAACAGCAAAGACTGCTGATGCTGCACTGCGTGAGTCATTTGCATAAGGTAAACATTGACCCACTGACGAGTTCAAATGAGCAGTCGTGCGAGCATGTCTGAGATCTTTCAACAAGACCTCAAACGTACATACCAACAGTATGTTTTGTTTTAGATGTTTTTGCCAGAGAAATGAATGGAAATTAAACAAATTATCAAAATAAAAGCACAAGCCCAGACACTTGAGGTTGGTTTGTTTTTTGATACTGCACATGTTGGCACGGTCAGTGTCCTTGTTACAGTGCAACATTTGCCTTAGTCTATCAGTAAAATGTTTGAGGGAACATGAGAGATGTATCTGAAGGCTAATGTTTGGTTTGTTTCTGATTGTCCAAACTGTCAGTATTTGGGCTGAGGATTGATACGGATTGAAAGATTTGATTCAATTCCAATTTACAAGCTTTTGATTTATTTTGATTCAGTTTCAATTCACAATCTCTTGATTCGCTTTCAGTTTTTGATTCTGATTTTATTCTGATTCTTTTAAGTTACTGTATGTCAATTTTGCGTATTTTTAGATTTCTTACCATTATTTCATGGTACACAGAACCTTCTAGCTTGGTAAATTCAAATTAATGAAAAATTGTAATTGAGAAAATCAACATATTTTCTCAGTATAATCCCCTATTGTGATGATTACATCGTTTGGCATGATACACATACTTTAAAATGGTACTGTGTTAGGAACAAGCATGTCACATCCAGACAAAGCACTCTTCCTGTTACTACAATCCATCTTTCATCCAGGATCTCACTTTAGCCTTTCAGCACAGGCCACAATCAAGCTATTGTAGGGTTCTGCTTGTCAGTTGACGCCCTGGTTCTGTTGATATGGAGCGTGAGCGCTGAAAGCAACGGCCGTCCTATACAAAGCTGAAGTGCTGGCTAATTGAGCCTGTCTGGGCATGACCTGTAAGTTGTGCTGATAAGCAGGTATTTGACCCTTTGGGAGGCCCAGGTTGCTTCAAGCTCTCTGGAAATAGACTCAATTAGCATGTTCAGCTCAAAACACATATGTGCCTCCAGCAGCAGGCGCCTACTTAATTGTTGCGGTTCAGCTCGGTGTCACTGGACCTTAAATAGCAGGTCCAGCCCATAAAGACCGTGGATGTCGTCACAGATTGTAAAGCATGATGGAGGCCTCTGTGTTTATACATAGCATATGCAAAAGCCGAAGTAGGCCAGAGCCATGCTCGGACACGGATCATTCATCTGGGCTCCATAGCTGGAATTAAACGATCCATCCCCATTTTAAATTCCATCACATTGGTAAAGGATTGCTGATGCAATCTACTGAAAGGCATTAAATGATCTTTAAATGCCGCTATTTGTACTTTTTGTACTACTTGTGTTTTTTCTCCCTGTACTGGCAGGCAGCCTTGTGTGCGTCCTGGCTAGCTGCATATGGCCCCGTAACCGAGCAGCATCCAACTGTCATGTCTTTCTCACACCAGGGAGAAAGATCTTTGTTGCGAAGTGTGTCCATCCAACCGGCCCTGTCAGGTCTTGTGGGTTAATCCTGCTAGCTCCAGAAACCTTAGACTAATCCTGCTAGTTTCTCAGTCACAGTCAGTCTCTGGGCTGAACCTCCGGGGGTTCCATTACGCTTCGTTTAGATTAAGTGACCTTTTGCGGTCACAATATGGGATTTTAAAAACTTGATGCCAGCAAGTTTGCTTTTACGTCCATATGATCATATATGTTTTACTTGGCATTTACCCAATATTTACTCAACTGCTCTTCCCTATGCTAAAATTCTTCAGCCAACAAATGAAGTGCAAAGAAATAAATATATCTATATACATAAGCCATATATAAACACTCTTTTCTCAAATAGAGTATATAAGTGACCTTCTGGCAAACAACCACCATGAGCTCATATTACAGTAATGAGCTGTCACGGGCCCGGCATTGAGTTTTGCACCACTCTGTGTGAATATGACAGGTATGTGTTTTCGGAATGTCTGATTTGCGGCTCCATGAGTTCAGCATTTGTTTGATGAATTCGCAGTTTATGATGATTGACAGCTGGACCTGTCGTAATTGGCCCATCCTAATCAGCCTCTGCTGAATTCGGAGATGTCCTTGGCCTCCATTCCCATGGTAACACTTTCATCATACACAGCTCTGTAGTGGTTTTGGAAGTTGAAATGTTTTAGGGAAGGATTGTGTTGATTTTTGGGGTTTGGCACGTTGTGTAGTGTGAAAGTTACAGTGACAATTATGTTACGTGATATATGCACCTGTGTTTAAAGCAGCAGTAATGCATAGACGTATGAGTGAATTTCTCACACTCATTTATCCAGAAACAGTTCGTGTTGTGGTCTCATAAATGATGATTATTGTTTTCAGGTGGGATTTTAGGAACACAATGGAGTGTGCGAAAATGCTACAGCAGTCTAGTCATGAGATATGGTCTCCTTGCAAGAGTAAACCAAGCACACATTATCTTTTGTGGGAAAAATGTCCCATATTTCATTCCAGCTTGAACTGATTTTAGGAGGTCAGTTCATGCTCTTATTGTGTGTGGTCCAAAAAGAATAAAAACACACGTAATTGCTCTTTTGAGAGCCATTGATTTGACCCAGAAAAGAACTTATACTTTTGCAGTACCTGGATTGACTCATTACAACGACTCGTGTAACACAGGGGTTTTTAATCTGGGGTATGTGAAAATATATTTATTTATTGAATTTTTTTATGTGTTTTATGTGTGTGTGTGTGTTTGTGTGTTTAACATTTTAGTTTAATTTGAAATAAGACTTTTATTAGACTAAATTGTTTTAGTAAATGTAATTGATCTTTCACATAGCATTAGTGTAATGAAAATCTAAATTCCATTTTTTTTGTATAGTAAAACACATTGTCTTCATAATATCCTTATATATGTGTATATAATAATAATATGCTTATTAGATGTGTTTATGCATGATGGTATATAGCTGTTTTTATTTTAGTAGGAGGGTCCCACAAGTGGGTAATCATATTATATATAAATCCCAATTTCTTCAACATACTTCTGCCTAACATTTATATAATGGCCTTCTCCATGCCATGGAGATGCCATTGTTCTCAAAAAGGCCGGTCGGCCAATATGAAGGAGACTGCGAATAGTAGTTTGGCACCCTGTCACCATAGCAACAGAGAAGCATTGCTCATCTCCCCCCGCACACCTCGTGCTGGTCTGGCCCCTTCTTCACACAAGCAGAGCCGCTTAATTTCCCTGACCCCCAGGGTCTGCTTTTAACAGACTCCATTGATTGGTACAAATGCGGGAGTACAGAGCCGGCCCCAGAGTCTCTGTAACAGGGTTAAGCAGACAGTGGTGAAGGGGAAGACATTTTCGGGGAGCATACAACACCGGCAAGTGTTTTTTTTTCTCTCAGTAAAACCCATAATTTATAGGCTGATTAATTGATGCAACGCACGTAAAGCATATGCGCTTAAGGAGTGCAACCTCTCTTTGCCTTGATGATTGACACTTATAATGTATTCCACCCCTAAATAGCCACCATTAAACCCTTCAAATGAATTGCCGACGAACAATACCCGCCCAGGAAAATGCAGGTGTAGACGCCTCAGGAAAGCACACAATAAGTGCTGAATATAGACACGGTTTGATACAGGTTTTTGCTTGAAGCCATGCAACATCTTGTTTTCATCATTTTGTGCAGGAAAGCTATCTGTCTGTTTATCTGTTTCTCTATCTGTATATATACTCCAGTCTTCAGTATATCTTCAGTATATTACTCCAGTCTTCAGTGTCACATGATTCTTCAGAAATCATTCTAATATGCTTATTTACTACTCAAGAAACATTAATTATTATTGTCAATGTAAAAAAACAGCTATGCTGCTGAATGTATTTGTGTAAACCACTGTAACCATGTAAACTGTTTTTCAGGATGTGTTGTTAAAACCCCAAACCTTTGAATGATAGTGTAAGATTTATTTATTTATTTATTTTTTAAAGAAATTAATATTTTTATTCAGCAAGGAATGCCTTAAAGTCCCTGTAAAGTCAATTCTGAGAATTCTTTCTAAACACTTTATAAATGTTACAAATGTATTGCTAAAACACATTACATAGACTGAGAATTGTGTAATGCTTAAATGTAAAGTTAGAGCATTAAACAGTTTTTCACCAAGTCTCTGTTCAGGATTTTTTGGGCGGAGTTAAAACGGGGGTCTGATGACGCACTTGGTCCCCCGAGCATAGCCCCGCCCCTAACACTATATAACTGTCGATGACGCACCGAGCGTGGCGCCACCCCTAACGCTACAGCGGCTCACCCGCTCAATCTCGAGTGTCATTACAGTTATACAGCCCTTTGCACATTTAGCTACTAATGCCTTCGTTACGCAAATGCATATTACATGGTGGTTATATACAATACAGCTCGGTCTCCTTATTTAAATTTCCTAAAACGATTATATGAAGGATTCTAAAGTGATCGTTCAACCGATGATATGATATGGAGCCGGACAGAGTCTCTCCCATCCCGACCTTCATCCTCCTGTCTCGCGGCGCAGTCATCTGTCGACTCGACAACAGTCGGCAGCACGTGCCCACCAATGAGTGTATGTTGCAGTGTGTGCTTATGTTATAAAAAGTAGGTAGTCCACAATAACTCTACTAAAATTTGCAACCCTCTAATGTGATACTTTTTATATGCATCATCAGTACGTTTGACTCATTAGACAAGTCAGTTGATGAGATGGTAGCTCTCGCGAGTGGGTTTGGTTTCAGCGCCCACTGCGGACACGCCCCCAGCGTTTGAGAGCAGAGAGCGCTGCCTATTTTTTTGAGACTTTGATGACTTATTTCATTTACTTTTAGATTTTTTTTAATCATTCAAATTTGGCTGGGTGGTTAATAACACATTTGTCTGCGGTATGTCAAACTCAGAACACATACTTTAAAATGACTTTACAGGGACTTTAAATGTATCAATTGTAGTAAAGGTGTCTGTTTTAAATAAATGTTGTTTTGACATTTTTATTTAACAAAGAATCTTAAAAAAAGTATCACAAAAATGTTTCACATAATAATTTTGAACTGTTTTGAACATTGATAATAAATATTAAATGTTTCTTGAGCACCAAATTAGCATATCAGAATGATTTCTTAAGGATCATGTGACACTGAAGTAATGATGCTGAAAATTCTGCTTTGCCATTACAGGAATAAATTACATTTTTAAATATATTAAAATTCAAAACAGTTTTTAAACTGTAATAATGTTTCAGTCTTACTGTTTTTACTATATTTATGATCAGATCAATGCAGTCGTGGTGAGCATAAGAGACTTCTTTCAAAAACAAAAAAATCTTACTGCCCCTAAACTTTTAAACTGTAGTGTGTGTGTGTGTGTGTGTGTGTGT
>RJVU01075544.1:2158350-2172391 GCA_003731715.1 Anabarilius grahami
TTCCTTCTCTCTGGATTTAAACATGCAGTTTACAAGTCTAAGCATATCTCAGTTAGGTATTGATCCTCTGGGTGAAACTGTGGTGTAAACATAAACCACAGTTACAGACAGAATTATATACTGTTTAAGAACCATTCGAAAATAAATATATACAATACAAATGAGAGAAACAAGTGAAATATTCTATATTGTGTGCAGTAAATTACTTTAAGATTTTTTTACATTATTTAAGATGATGATGATGATTATTACTATTATTATTATCATCATGTTGTTGTTGTTGTTATTGTTTGCTAACCTCCACATAATAGTAGTATATCATAGTGGGCCAAGTTGCCGAATATATGCATTTATATGTAAAAAAAAAAATATATATATATATATTTTCAAATTTAAATAAATAAATCAATCAATAAATAAATAGTTTGTTCAAATTATAAGTTAATTAAACATAATGTAAAATGTAACGTTAAAGGGGACCTATTATGCAAAATTCACTTTTGCCTGGTGTTTGGACATAAATGTGTGTTGGAGGTGTGTGTGCACAACCACCCTATAGTGATAAAAATTCACCCACTCCTTTTTTTTAATCCTCATAAATCATAAGCAGTCTCTCTGAACAAGCCGTTTCCAGATCCCTGGCAGTGTGACGTCACAAAAGCTACATGCCCCGCCCACAGTGTTGAGTGACACTGACGTTTGAACATAGACCCGCCCTGAACACGTTGTTTACAGTGAGTCCGCCATTGCTGCACTGACGAGAATGTCTCCCAAGTGTTTTAGGTGTTCTGTAGCTGGATGGATTAATCCACATAGCTCTCTTCATTTACAACCTAAATCTGAGCTGCTGAAAACGAGGTGGATTAACTTGGTTTTCCAGGAAAATGCTCCCTCAGTTCTGTCGAAATTTGTTTATGTCTGCGCAAATCATTTCACACCGGACTGCTTAGTGAACGAATTACAATACAAAGGGACAATACAAAACAGAAACTGTGCTAAAAATGTGTTACTCGAGGATATACAAGTAAAAACTGTTTGTGATCCATCTTACGGTCTCCAGAATGATACTGGATACGGCAGTAATGAAGGTGAGGGGACTTTATTACAGTTCATCTGAGCTTATTTACGTGTATAAAGTTTATTAAGCACCACCCAAAAGGCATAAGGTCTTTATATTTGTTTACTGTTAGTTGTAAGGAGTGTTTCTGTGTACTTCGCTATGTTGGTGATAATACAAGGATAAGAGAGAGAGAGTTTATGGATAATATTTTAATGCACACTTGCAGTGTTTTATTAAGCTCTTACAGTGATTTTCTAGAGTGAAAACGGACGCTTCATCTTTTGTGTGAAGTACAATAAACGTCATAAAACTCATCTGTATAGTTTTGGCCATCATTCGGACGGTACAACAGGCTTGTACTAATATAGCAGATTAAAAACAAGAAGACAAAATAAGTTATAACCGTAATTGAACTAAACTATACCTGTTCTATCTCCATGCAGCATATATTCGCAGTTTCTGACAGTATAGTGCGTCCTGACTGAATCCTGTCACCGGAGAACAAGCTCTTGAAGCTCCGCCCTCTTAGGCCGAGCTCAGCAGCTCATTTGCATTTAAAGGGACCGCACTGAAACGGCTCGTTTTTGCTCAACCACAAAAAGTAGCAATTTTAACATGCTATAAAAAATTATCTGTGGGGTATTTTGAGCTAAAACTTGACATACACACTCTGGGAACATCAGAGACTAATTTTACATCTTGTTAAATAGGGCATAATAGGTCCCCTTTAAGTTGTCCCATTATAATGTTATAGTAAATGGACTGATTAGAGCTGTTTGTTTTAAATGTTA
The DNA here is from genome assembly GCA_003731715.1 of Anabarilius grahami. NCBI lineage: Eukaryota > Metazoa > Chordata > Actinopteri > Cypriniformes > Xenocyprididae > Anabarilius > Anabarilius grahami. Next base: position 2,160,202 of record RJVU01075544.1, read on the forward strand.
GAGTAGGTCTGCTTAGGACATTTTTTTATTTCAAAAGAGCATGGAAAATCCCATTTTCCATGATATGGCTCCTTTAATACCTTTTATATAATGAATTGCTATTGCTTTTATATATATTTTTATAGAAGGATTGTTCTCTATATGTTTTCACTCTGTATTGCCCTGTTCTAACCCGTGCTTTCTTCGTTCTGGAGTTCCTCCCTGCTGTTGGGACGTTCCCCCGCTCTGCCTGTCACTTTGGATTAGCAGCCTCAGACCTCCATCAGGGGGAGCTGTGAAAGTACTCACTCCAGCTCCCTGTTAGCAGCCCGGGCCCCCTGGGACAGGGCACTAGGACTGAGGGGCCTGGGTCAGGCTGTCCAGGCCTTTAATTTCGTCTAGATTGGAGGGCTTTGGGGTTACATAAACATCTTGTCACCCCTCATTAGCAAGGCGGCTTTGAGCTTCCCCCTTCACGTTTTGTGCTCGCAGTAGTTTATGCGTGTGCATTTTTGTCCGTATCCATGTGCAAGCTTTAATTAGACACGATTTTAAGCCTGGCTGCTCAAGAGTTGAGGTATGTTCTGCAATAGAAACAAACAAATAAGAAAATTAGAAGTGATTGCCGTGAAAAGTCTTTGTTTTCTTATGTGAGTGCGGTAGGCATCAGTTGAAATTCCTGTTTTCGGATCTCTCAGGATTCTCACTCTGTTTTCAAGCATTGTTTTTAGGAAGTTTCTCCACAGCTGCCGCGATCATCCTCTCCTAGGCTTTTTCACGCTGTCTATCATGATCACACAATACAGTTGAAGTTCAACTCAAATGGCTGAAAGAACAGCAAACAAAGGAAACAAAACTCTGAGTGTTTGTACGCTGGACGGTCTTTAGAACCCGAGTTATACTTATGCGTGATACATCATGGGCTTAAACTGTCCTCGTGCACACTTATTAAGGGATGAACAATTCATAAACACTGCTATTATGGGGAGAGTGTTATGATCTTGGCCTTGGAGAGTTCTTTTCCAGATCTTCATGAATTATGGCCAGACTGCCCACTAAGTATCAGGTTGGTGGTGTTCTCTGCATTGACCCAGAATGTAGTAGTGAGTAAAGCTGCAAAAAGCTGCCATGGTTCACTTTTTTTCAGCCATATTTCAATGCAGAGGAATTTGTATTTTTTTAAGATGATTTTATTATCTAGGCCAGTGGTTATCAACTGGTGGGTCACAACCCAAAAAAGAGGGTGGGATAGGCTTGTGAATATCAAACAACAATACTAAATAACTAACCATTGTGCACAGGTTGGTTAGAAAAAATACATATACTCATTAACTTTTAAAAAAGGAGAAAGCAATTCCTTTTGTTAATATATTTGTCAGTTGTTTACAGCATATACTGATAAATGCTATTCACACAAAGTATAAATATAGGTGGGTGGAGTTAGAGAAAAAACCTTGGTTAGCTGTTGGCTATTTGAACTCAGTATAAATATAAACACTGTTCATTTGTAAAGACATTTTTATGTTAATAAAAAAATTAAGTACTATGCTAATTCACCACTTGATGTCCATTATATAATGTGGGCCCTGAAGCAGAACTAGTTGAGAACCACTAATCTTGGTATAAATAAATTTGCAAAAAATCTAGGCCATTTCAACTTAGACTTGTTGACACTTTATGCTTTAAAAAGTTAGCAGAGAAGAACCTTTGAAATGAACTTGGTCATTGTGAAACTGTTTTAAGAGTCCTTTAATATTTTGAAGACCCTCAAACTTTTTCACCAGAGAATCAAATGGCAGAAAAAAATCTGCCAACCACTCATTTCAAGGGTTTCGAGTTTAATGGATAAAAATAAATTCAGTTTGAAGTAGCCTGAATGGGAATTACTGATACAGTGGAGCCCAAAAAAATAGTAGGATGTACTTAAGCCATGCTTCAAATGTGGACATTACATTTCTGCATACCTTTCATCTTATTTTTTGAACATTTCATCTTGTTTTATCATTGAAATCCTAACCTGTTTTTTTTTGTTTGTTTTTTTTTTAGCTTACTAGACGTGGTATTTAGTTCTTTTAAAATAATTACCACTTGGTTTTATACTTTGTTGTAATGCAGTGACATGCATACAAATGGCTTGAGTGTCCATATACTTACATCACTGTGTGTTGATGAGGGTAGTTGTTGATCTTTGACTAAAGCCTAAACAGCAATCTAGATCAGTGTCCCTTAGAGGTCTAAACAGAAACGGCATGCTTTTCCTTTATTAGTTTAGTGATTTGTCTTAATTATGGCACACCAGAAAGCTTAACAAAGCTATATTGAAGAAAGGCACAATGTTTTATTGAGGCAATTTTACTGAGGCAAACTGGAATGAAGGCCTTGTGCTCTGGGCAGCTACAGTAATAGTGCACGTCTGTGTCAGGCAGCTGGAGACACAAAGACAGCTTTTACCTTTCCTTTCTGCTTGGCTTTCCTCGCCTGTCCCCTGCAGCTCTGCATCAACAGGGCAAGCAAGGTTAATCAGTCATCAAGTAAACCCAAACTGACTCCAGGCCCTTCACTTTACCCTAACACACACATTTGAGACCAACATTTATCAGGGCTAGGATAGAAAACATCCACTCGGGTGTCCCTCTCTCTGGAAGTTTTATTAGAGCAGTGTGTGACAGATCGCCTGCAATTTGTGATTTGCCTAGAGTCGGGAAGCACTTGGCAAGTGCCACTCAAGGGGTCGTTTAACTTACCTCTTCCCATGAAAGGAGAAAAATAGAGCCACATGGCTCAGTCAGCTGCACTGTATACATATTGCTGTTCTTCCCAGTGCAGAGATGGATGAACGGAAACTAAAAGAAATCAACAATTCTGTCAACAATATTCAATTAGCCTCATGTGGTTGAGCTTTATATCCCTCAGCACTGTAAATTGCAACAGAGATATTTATAAAATTGCTTAATGATGGTTTTATGAATCAACCAAATATTGTATAATGTTATAAAACAAATTAACCACGTTTAATAAATGTATATTTAAAAAAATAATTAAAAAGCACATTTAACAAATAACCACAAATGAATGTTGTAATATATAGAATTTAAATACATCTAATGTTATAAAACAATATCAGCATTTATAAATTTTGGTTAATGTTAATTATTATTTTCATATTTTAATGTTAACATTTATAAAATAACAATAACCTAGAGCCTAAATGCTGTAAAAACAAAAGGTTGTTTATTGTTAGTTCATAATACTTAATGCATTAAAGGGATAGTTCAACCCAAAATAAAAATTATGTCATTAATTACTCACCCTCATGTCGTTCCAAACTCATAAGACTTTCTTTCATCTTCAAAACACAAATGAAGAACTTTTTGATGAAATCTGAGACATGTCTGACCCTCCAATGACTGCCTTTGCAACTACCACTTTGACGTTTCAAAAAGATCATAAAGAGATTGGAAAACTAATCCATATGAATCGAGCGGTTTAGTCCAAATGATGAACAGATTTAATTTAGGCTTTTACTCACATGTAATCATTGATCAGCAAACATAAGCAGAAGCTCAACTGAACCTGAATAACGCACAAGAACAAACCTCTTCCGGAAGCTCAAACATGCTGCGTAACACACGAGAATGAACCTCATTGGTTACTTAAAGTTATACATTTTTTAATGAAATTTCTGTTTTAAACTTTAACATAAAATAATTCAAACCATTTTACTTTGTGGTACATAAATTGGTGAAACATATTTAATGTATTAATAGTGCACTCCTGTAAGTTAATGAAAGTAAATTTTTTTTATTGTTATTACAGATGGTCATTTTTTCTTTATATTCCATTTTTGTTTAGCATGTTTCCAGTCTGACGTACTGTTTGAGCATAACAGTTGTTGTCCATCACAGCAAACTCCTGGCAACATTAGCTCCCGGCCATTAGGTTTCTGCGTGAGAGTCTGGCGCACCCAGATAAACGGCCGACCCATATGCTGTTTCCGTCTGCCAGCTCACTCTGTACTCTATTGCGTCATTCAGCATTATATACTCCAGCTACTGTTTGTTTATCCATTTCATTAGCCCAAGGTGAGCAGTACCACATGTGTCAGGCTTTTCTTAATACCTGAGGAAATGAATTGGTTCCTTATCAGATGGGGGAATCATTGTATTACTGAATTACATTATGCAGAGTTGGGTCTGGTAATCTGGCTCGGGCGCTGTCGGGTGCTGGTGGAAGATTTATGACTTAATTATCTTCAGAATTGCTTTGGCAAACTCCTGTCGGGCCACCAGAGACCATGATGCCACCGGCAGCCTCTAGAGAAAGTGGCGATACAGAGTTAGATGATTCTATTGCCATGTAATTGAGAAGTGCACTCTTGTATTTTACTGTCTTGACCTTATTGCAGAGAGAGACATCCATTTCTGTATTCAATATGGACTCACTTCAGTGAGGCTTACAGATGGATGTCGATTACCAACTGTAATGCAGAAGAGCTAGCCTGCTGGGGTTTTTTTCTACCTCGGACATGGATCTTTCCCCGAGAAGGCTGCCCTTTTCATGCCGTGCATCACAAATATAAAGGAGGTGGCCGGGTGGGAGCACTGTGACAGAAGGTGGCAGAGAGGGCACATATGGAAGGTGCCAGGTGGGGTCAGGGGGCAGCCGGGCAGGAGACTGCGCCGGACACCTGGAGCTCTGGCAAAGTCCAAAATCACAGCACTCGTCCTGTCACATGCTGTTGCATACTAATCACATCAGGTGTCATTGGAGGAAAGTAAAAGTTGTTTCATTTGCATTAGCCAGGGAAAAGGCCTTCATATGTATGCAGGGCAGGCCGCAGGAGCTGTTGACTATGCAGTGAGCAGTGCATAAAATATCCATTTCATTATGCATGTGTACAGAAAGAAACTACAATCTAAGTGCATTATTGTCATAAGTTTGAAGTCTTGCCAATTACAAAGGCTTTGATGGTTGAAAATATTCTGCTCATACATCCAACAACAGTAAATACAATACAACAGGGATTTGGTGTTTAAATCACTGTTGTTTAATCAAAGCCAATAATATTCACAAAAAACAGTGTATTTTTCAGTAACAGGTGCACAGACTCAATTTGACGTTGATTTATTGCTGGAAGTGGAAAAGTTAACTGTGTTTTTGTGTAATATAAAAAAAAAACCAGAAGCATAAACAAATGTCCAGTGTAATTTGTATGAAACGGCTGTTTGATGACCCTTAAATTCGAGGCGTTAAAATATCCAACTTAGACCTCTCAGCTTCATTTCTTTTATTTACTCTTCTACTCCTTGCACATACATTTCAAGGTCAAAACATCACACTACACTTTGTGTTATAGGTCATTAAAAACTGTTAAAATATAGTATTGTTCAAAGGTTTGGGTTCAGTATGTATTTTTATTACTAAATTAATAGTTTTATTCAGCAAGAAAACATTCAATACATCAAGAGATAGTAAAGACTTACATTGTTACAAACAAAAACTAAAAAACACTTTAAAATGAATGCTGTTCTTTTTAACTTTCTATTCATTAAAGAATCCTGAAAAAAAGGTATCAATTTCCACAAACATATTAAGCAGCACAACTGATTTCAAAATTGATATTAATAAGAAATGTTTCTTGAGCACCAAATCAGCATATTAGAATGATTTCTGAAGGATCATGTGACACCGTACTGGACTGAACTGGAGTAATGGTTGCTAAAAAATAACATTTAAATTGTAATATTTTACAATATTACTGTTTTCACTGTATTTCTGATCAAATAAATGCAGCCTTTGTGAGCAAAAATATACTTATTTCAAAAAGTTTTAAAAAAATCTTAATGACTTCAAACCTTTGGATGATAGTTTATTGAATTTAAAAGATACAAATTTAAAATAGCAAAACCCAGTGAGATGGAGTAGTTTGAATAGTGAGAAAATAAAGAGAGCATTTGTTGCATTTTTCTGTTTTTCATTCCTTTGCATTCACCTACAAAGTGTATCGGAAGTGATAACATACAGAAAGAGAATACGTCAAAGCTATGTGCAGAGTGACAAAGATATTAAGGTTTGTTTTGCAGTGATTTCCGTAATGTGGACACTGTCAGGTACTTTGTTCAGCTCTCAGTATCACATGATCATGCAACATGGTCTTATCAGTATTCATATGTATTTTTATGTAAAATGTGGTACATTTACTTACGTTTGCATAGACACTGAAACATACAATATTGATGTAAAAATTGATACGATCCTTATTTATAAGTATTGAAATTGTGGAATTAATATTTTGATTCTACTGTATTCAGTTGTCATAAGACATTGTTTTCGATCGCATTTATTAAACGCAGTTTACTCATTTACTTGTGAAATAATATTTCCTTCTGTTTTGTGGGACGTCTGCTGTTAAAAAATTACATAATGTTAAATACTACACATTAAAACTTTAAAATGAATAGCATTTCTGTAACCATTACCTATCATGTATTTTTTTTATTTTGTTTGCCATGGTACACAAAAGCGTTTTCTTAGTGTAGTCCTATGCTGTGATTGACAATAGAACCATAAAATACACCAAAACATAATATAAAATCACAAAAGTAATCAGTTTTATTCGTGCTCTGTAATCCAGATCTTCAGAATGTATACAATAGCGAGGAACAGACCCAAATTCAAGCCTTTATTCAGCGATCTTCATCTCCGTTCTCAGCAGTGACCAAATGCAACACTTGTGATTACACTTGTCTGTCTGTCATGTTTTTCTTTACACATATTTTTAAGACATAGTTATGGTTAGGTTTTAGGGGAAGGAGTGGGATGTTCAGCTCAAAATATCTTTTTCATTCTATATTGTTACTAAAATTGTCATTGTAGGCCAACATATGTCTGTCCATTACGTTTTATATATTCTTTTTATATTCTCTGTAAAATGGTTATGTTTAGTTTTGGAGGTAGGGTTTAGGGATCTAAAATGTATCTATAAAATGGTAAAAGTCCAACTATACAAATATCTTTATGATAAAATTTGTTTCTTGAGCTGTAAATATGCAATAATGTTTACGTTGTAGATCAATATGTCCAAAATTTACGCATCTATCCAAACTTCTGCTAAAAGAATGCTAGCTAAAAGTTTAACGTTTATTAGAGATTGTATCTTAATGTATCACACAGATAATATGCAAATTAAAATGTTGCATAAATTTATAGATTTTTGAGGGACTTTAAAAAAAAAAATCCATATCTGTGTTTCTGTAATTTGATTCCCTAGGTTATTTTTTTGGGTTCAAAGTCCTAGGCTAAAATCATTTACCGGCTTGGGATCACGTGATTTGCTCACTTTCCTTGTGTTAAGTCTTGACCCAAATAAGTCATGGCAGGATAACACAATTGTGAGCTCTAATATAATTTGTCCTCCTCTCTGTTAACAGAAAGAACAAGAGTTGAACAGGTTCCCTTGTTTAGATGCGATGTGCCAACAGTCCTCTTGTTGTCCGTGAAGATCATGAGATCTGTCTACATACATCATATTGACTATGCATCTGTGCATAAAAGAAGAAATGCTAACGCACGTCATTGGACAGCTGCCATTTGCAGACTTGCTCAGGTTTTCTCTAAACACCAGAGTTCCAGCAAAACCGTGCAGAGGGTTTCAGATTAGACTCAAACTCTCTGTAAGTGTCTGCAATCTTCTTAAGACGCTGAAGTGCCTATTTTTGAATTAGCTTATGGTGTGTATACGAGTACATTAATGCTTCAATCTTTTCCAGTGCAGATGGTTTAAAGCTTGATGAACTGAAAAGGGGGTGTGCTGCTTTACGGCACTGGAAACTCTGTGGAGACATAAAACCCTCAATCCAATACAGATGGGAAATAGGGACGCCTGCCAGATGCACTGTTTCTCTCTGCCTTTTTTTTTTTTTTTAGGTCGTACACCATGCTAAAAGATACATGCAAATGCAGTGGGTTCTTCCCCTCCTTTCTGGCTCTCTCTGGACCTGAGTCTCGTAAATAGGGAATACTCGCAGTCTATGGTCCTGCGCGGTAGAGGAACAGCAGCTGCTGTCAGATTGTGCTGGGAAAGCTTGCTGTGGGGAAGTTTTACCGTAAAAGGGGCTTGGGGAGTTGACGGGGGTGGATGAAATTTATAAGCGCTGACCTGTAAGGGCTACTTCTACCAACCTTACCAAATCACTACGTCGCTCTTCCACACCACAACTCTGCTACAAATGAGATCCACATGCCTTCCAAACCTATTATATAGACCCGTAGTGGAGAGCCAATGGAGTTGCAAGGACATTCCACAACAGTTAGAGACTTTTATATGATGATTAGGCTGAGCTTTTGGTTCTTTGCTCTCTCACTGTTCACCCTGTCACTAATTATCACTCATTCCACACCTATAATTAAGAACTGATTCTCAGGTGACACTTACTCTGACATAATATGTATTTGTGTGTGTGTGTGTGTGTAGGCATTTGTAAATTAATAAATGTAAATGATCACTTTATTAAAACATGCTTGATTGAATTAATATTTTTTTTAGTTTGTGTATATAATATATATGCACTGCCATTCAAAAGTGTGAAGGTTTTTTTTTTAACAAGACTTTTATGCTCACCAAGACCATTTATTTGTTCAAAAGTACAGTTAAAACAGTAATATTGTGAATTAAATATTATTGCAATTTAAAATAACTCTTGTCCATTTTAATATATTGTAAAATGTAATTTATTCATGTGATGGCAAAGCAACATTACTCCAGTCTTCAGTGTCACATAATATTTTTGTGGACACCATGATACATTTTCCAGGATTTTTTGATGAATAGAAAGTTCAAAAGAATGGTGTTTATTTGAAAGATTATTTGTAACAATGTCAAAGTCTTCACTGTCATTTTGATGTATTTTTATGCATCGTTGCTGAATAAAAGTATTAATTTCTTTAAAAAAATATAAAAAAAAGTCTTACTAACCCCAAACATCTTTTATGAAGTGTTGATTAACATATGGAAAAAATGTTTTACAATCTCTGCATTTTATTGTTTGGAATTTTGGGCGTAGTATTTGTTGGGATTCTAAGAAAGAAACCAGCATGACGTGGCTTGCTGTAGTTATAATGGCTAAGAGGCACTTCAATTGGATCAGAGCTTAAGAATTGGCTTTTTTGTGTTTGCAAGTCCATGCCCCATTACAGACCAATAAACTTATATGAGTGGAATTAGCTTGGTAAACCCGGTATATTATTTATTATGGATCTGTTAGACATTGAAGTTAAGATATACTGGCATATAGCACAGTCTCAAAGTATTGCAAAATAGCCATAAAGGGTGCAAAAACCCCAGTGTCTGCCATGTTGGGTCCAGAAGAACAGCCCATATAAATGTTGGTGCCCAGCACTGTGATGAATAAATAACCAATGAACTGTTTGGATATATAAGACTCTATAAGCTCATCATTATTCCGTCCAACTTTTAAACATGACTGTTCCTTCCAGCTGGTTGTTTTCCTTAGCGCTCATATGCAAATGTTATCTCTTCCTCATGCTTATGTTTTCTGCACCTCACGCACAGAGACCGCGTGCGGCACATAGTGTGATCGTTCCAATGTGTCCGAACACTGAGTCTGCCAGGAAAATTTAAGCACCTAGGCTTACAGATAAATAGTCCCCATCAGCTGTGGACAACCATGGAGAGCAATTGTGTGGAAACACTGGAATTCTGCAAAAGCAGAACAAACACTTTACTAGCTGTGATAATCATTACTGTGAGTGCACTTTCTTCACTAAGAGAGTTTTAAAGTTGTCGCTTTCTTACCCATAATGCTACTGTTTTCCTTTTGTTTGAACTGTGAAGCCCCTAGCTTTCTGTGATAGACGGCTATCATTCCGGCATGAGGAAAACATCCCTCAGTAACTGGAAAACTGCAACAATCTGCCTTCTCAGCTCTCTAAATTCAGCATATGTTCTCTCCTATGAGCTGCTGTAAATGCTCTGACTTTGTTTGCATTAGCCCAGATTGGATTACCAGCGACAGGCTGGGTGCAATGTAAATGCAGTGCACAAAGCACATATGTCAGCCTTTATATATATATATATATATATATTAATGTATAAAGATATTCCTGTATGCTTCCCTGTAGTGGAAGCCTGACTGCTTGCCTTATTAGTCCTCTGTTGATACTGCATACCAGCATTAATGTTGATAAGATGCTTCTGGTTGCTTGCCTTTTAGAACACAGCTCTTGGTTGGACCGAGCACGGCGGCGCATATCGAACGAGGATTCACAAGCCCTCCCGTAGTGCACAGGGTTCTGGGAAGCCATTCATTATCATCTGACATGCATTTATTAACTGGCAGGGACAACAAGTCTATAGCTTGTTCAGCATTATGGCCAGCGTTTTCCAATAAGAATATTTGGATAAATGAATGCCCCGCTAGGTCAGACTAGGCCTGTAGTGATAATTATAATATCCTAATTATTATAATAGATTATTATCATAATTGCCTGATCACAATTATTTGAGATTATTTTAATTACAATCATAAATTGCCATTTGGCAGCATATGCCGTTTATTTATTTATTTTAGTCATTCGTTTTTTTTGTAATAAAAGTTGTGACAAGTTAGATGTAATTTACTTTATTTATCTTTGTATTTTTTTATATTTTTTATTTTGTTTTAGTAATAAATGGGGGACCTTTCCTTTGTACAGAAGTCAGGTTGGACAAATTCGATTTTATTTCATATTTTTTACCTTTTATTTTATTTTTAAACGGGACAAGTTAGATTTGTATTTTATTTTAATTGTAATGTTTGGTTATGTTTTGTTTTATTCCAAATTCAATTTAAATACATTACTTCTTAACGAGTGTATGAATATTAAGCCTATGCTAAGTAGTAGCTAAGTAATATGAACAAAACAATTAAATCATTAATCACAATTAACTGTATGACAAGATTTCATATTTGTGATACCCCTAGAGAGAAAAACTGCTAAAAATGAACAGTTCTGCTCTAAGCACTGGACTCGAGAGCGTCTCTATCACCTGTGCATTTGAGACAGATTTACAACTCATTCTGGGCTCTCAAGAGTGGAAAATAAGCACACGAATAAGCCACTTAAGCTCTCCTTCAACCCCGGAGACCAAAAGCTCAAGCTGATAGTAGCGATGGGCTTTCCCACAGAGTGGCTTTTTCAAAGAGAACTGCGTGCCGGAGGAGAGGCCCGTGTCTTAACAGGCCTGAGCCTTGGAGAAGGCAATGGTCATAAATCCCGGCCTCTTCAAAGCCCACACAGCTCCAACTGCGTTCCCGAGCATCTCCATTGAGTTTTTCTGACCCGGTATGCCACGCTCTAATGCTTAATGGCCATTAGGAACACCCTGGACTTTTATTTCGGTAAAGAACAAGGAAACGTTCTTTTGTACAGCAGTCAGGTTGGACAAGTCCGACACAACAGAGCCACTAATAAAGGGTTTCACACTCTTTCCCCTGTAATTACCAAGCACGCTAATAAAAAATAAACTGTATAATTCACAAATGCGAGTTGTGCTCACCATACTTGTAGAAATTGCACCTGGTTTTATTTGTTTTCAGCACACCACAAAATTAGTCTGCCTTCCTTTTGAGGAGAATATAACAAGAGAAGAGATTTCAGGCTAGATTACATCACGTTGAGGAACCATGACCAATGAGTGAGACAGAGACAGAGCCTGGTCTGGAAGTTCCCTTTTCCACCTTGTTTATGTGGTTCAGCGCATTGCAATTTACATCTGTTTAATCACACACCAGGATATGTGCTTTAATGACTCCATCGCTATATATAAAGCATGTCCACAACTTGTTTTGCATCATTCTTTAAATACTGTATATAACATGTCACTTTTTTGTTTTCCAGCTCCTTCTACAGTGTCTATTATGCATCAGGTCAGTCGCACCATTGACAGCATCACTCTCTCTTGGTCCCAACCAGACCAGCCCAATGGGGTCATTCTCGACTATGAGCTGCAGTATTATGAAAAGGTACCACATAAACACTCTTGAGTAATGTGTAAAGCATTAAAGCATGTAGCTTCATTTAACATGTTCAAAAGCATGCTTTATTAATTCTTGGTTTTGTGAGGGTGACCTATAAATGCATAAGATTAAAAAAATTATTATTAATAATAAAAATTATAATAATAAAATGTAATAACTTTTTTTTTTTTTTT
>RJVU01075544.1:2174422-2189199 GCA_003731715.1 Anabarilius grahami
GGGGGGGGGGATTTTAATTTGTTACCAAAAATAATACTGTTTTGCTTATGTAGTTTGGGCCAGTTTTTAGATTCTGTTCCACTTCCAAAACTCTGCAGAGGAAGAATGGTAGCTGAAACATGTCATTGGATGGCCGCCCATCGTTTTGCCCTTCCCAGATCTCCTCATTCAGAGGCAGCTGCTCACTCATGGCTCCTTACTCTCTAAGCCGCTTATTACGAGCAGAGAGTTAGAATTAGTCTGATCTATCCTCCCGAGCTCTCTCCTGGCATGATGAGAGACAGCAACTCAGCAAGGTGATCCAAACACGGATGTGTCATGCCAGCAGGCTGCGCTCATTTTGAGTGATTTAACCAAGAAGTTTAAAACCGATTAAAAAGGAAGTTACAGTGCAGTTGAATTCACATGAGATCCGATGAAGTTCAGGTTTTTGTTTACTTGCTACATCAGCTTTTGGGAGCTCAGAGCAAGTGTTTAAATGTGGTAAAATCTGGTAGCATGCTAGCAGCGTACTTAGCCTCTGGGGTTGCAGAGTGAGCCCAGGGGTTTGTCTGCGTTGTGAACGAATAGTCTGTAATTATAAACAACTAGAGGAGAACCAGAAAGCTAGGCAGGAAAGAAAGGGAAAAGAAAGTTCCCCAGGCCTTCCCAACATCCCAATCCGTCTGTCTTGCACCAACACACACCACCCAACACATTTCCTCCAACGCCTGCCCATATGCTACTGGAGCCAAGGAGTCCAAGTGTACAGCCCCGTCTGCCTGAAGGTATCTTGCACAGGGCTTCCTGTCCCAGATTCCCCATTGTGAAAGTGGGGAAGTGAGGGTCTCTCACCTGTGTAGACATGCACTGCAAGACTCAAGTGCCTCAGTGGAGCCTGAACTTGCTCCAGGCTGCATCAGATATAGAGACACACTGCTGGGTTTTGTCAGGAAGTGATAACTTTTAGATTTGTGTGTGTGTGTACCTACAGAGGAGTACAACACTAGCATTCAAGAGAAGCTGCCTCTCATCATTGGCTCGGCGGCTGCTGGTCTGGTCTTTCTCATTGCGGTGGTGGTCATCATCATTGTTTGCAACCGGTGAGTTCCTCTCGCTGTGTTTTAAACATGTAAACCATTAACATAGCTTTCCCCCAATTATACCAACATGATGTCAAAATCTCACACTTTTGTCCTCATTTTGCGTCATTAGCGGACATTTACAGAGCAGCAAAGCTTGTAAAAAGTCTAGTGACGAGGTTGTGTTACAAGATGATGGTGGGCAGTAGTAAGTGTTGTTTTCATGTCATTAGCACCTTTTTAAACTGTACAAGCTGTTTCCTTTGTTTCTGCAGACGTGGGTTCGAGAGAGCAGATTCAGAATACACAGACAAGCTACAGCACTACACAAGTGGCCACAGTGAGTACTTAGGACTTGACAGTAGTATATACACACACACTATGTATACATCTTATTTGTATGCTGTCATGCAATAGTTTGGGGTTGGTAAGATTTTTTTATGTTTTTGAAAGAAGTCTCTTATGCTTACCAAGCCTGCATTCATTTTTTTAAAAATACAATAAAATCAACCACAATTTAAAATGATTTTAATTTATTCCTGTGATATGCTAAGCTGAATTTAGTATATCCTAATATACTGATTTGGTGCTCAAAAAAAAGCATTTCTTTCATCAATTTTGAAAACAGGTTTTTGTTCAAACTGGGATACATTTTTTCAGGATTCTTTAATGAATAGAAAATTCAAAAGATTCAAAAGAACAGATTTATTTGAAATAGAAATCTTTTGTAACCATGCAGAAATCTTTACTGTCCCATTTAGTGCATCATTGCTAAATAAATGCATTTCTTTTAAAAACTAAAATCTTACTATCCCCAATCTTTTGAATGGTGGTGTATACACAGCAGAAACGGCAAGCTAGCAAAATCTCAAACAGGCATACAAATACAATGAAGATCCTTAAGAGAGCAAAGCATCAACATTTTACAAACATCCACTTCAAATAATTATTCTGTTACATACATACAAACACTTACTAATGCACTCTCTTACGCTTACCTCACACACCTCTACTGTATCTCTTCCACTGTCAAACACACATCTGTCTCAAAGTTGGACCTTAGTTTCTCGAGATTCATCTGTGAAATATTAATCCCAGTTTCCCTCGGAAGTCTCATCAGAATGCGCATTATCCACTTTCCCTACAAGCGATTTGGTTGTTCGTCTTTGTTCTTTTGCTCAGTTCTTTTTCCGCCACTTGTTTATTTTCCCATCACAGCAGTACACAAAGCTAATGCAAAAAAAGCTTAGTGCCAGGTGTTTCAAAGTTAGTAAGATCCATCAAAGATTAGTCATAAAAGGAGCAATACTTCAGTAAATACCGTCTTAGCCTCGGAGTGCTGTTCCATTTATAGAAATAAATCTTTAAGATTCTCTCGAGGCAATAATTTAAAGCTAAGCTTGGTTGCTTGCTCTTGCTCACTCTCTCTCTCTCTGAGGGCTTATAGTTTATCTCTCTTTTGCTCACTTTGCTGAATGAAAATGGTCTGGCACTTTTCCTCAAGTTTTATTTTTCTTTGCCCTTATCAATTTAAACAGCTTTTACGCAGTGTAATCAGTGGTAAAGGACTGCTGTAAATGCTGTATTTATTGAAATAATTTCTGGTAGAGTGTGGGGCTGGTAAATCCTAGAAAATCAAGGTCAGAATTCATCCATTGGTGCTGAACAGAAGAAAGTGCTCAAATTCTCACCTGTACTTTGTCTCATTCACTCTTTCTTTCTCTTTGGCTTACTCAGTTTTTTAATCTTAAAGGGTTACTTCACCCAAAAATGAAAATTCTGTCATTAATTACTCACCCTCATGTCGTTCCACACCTGTATGACCTTCGTTTATCTTCGTAACACAAATTAAGATATTTTTTTGAAATCTGAGAGGTATACGACTCGTCCATAGACAGCAATATAATCACCACTTTCAAGGTCCAGAAAGGTACTAAAGACTTCATTTAAACAGTCGATGTGACTGCAGTTGTTCAACCTTAATTTTATGAAGCGACAAGAATACTTTTTGTGCACAAAAGCAAAACAAAAATAACAACTTTATTCAACAGTCTCTTTTCTTCCCTGTCATTATCCTTACACAATTGACACAGTAAGCACAGTGAAGGCTTTTTTGTTTATGTTCGAATGCAGGCTCAGTATTGGCCAAAGCTGATCACGAGAGCAGCACGACGCATGTGTGTGATTCTGACGTAGAACCCGGAAGCACTGGACTTAAAAAACGTATGAGAATGACACGGATAAGAAGATATTGTTGAATAAAGTCGTTATTTTGGGGGGGTTTTTGACCATAAAAAGTATTCTCGTCTCTTCATAAAATTAAGGTTGAACCACTGCAGTTATGTCGACTGTTTTAACGATGTCTTTAGTACCTTTCTGGACCTTGAAAGAGGTGATTATATTTCTGTCTATGGACGAGTCATATACCTCTAGGATTTCATCAAAATATCTTAATTTGTGTTCCGAAGATGAACGAAAGTCTTACGGGTGTGGAACGACATGAGGGTGAGTAATTAATGGCAGAATTTTCATTTTTGGGTAAACTAACCCTTTAAAAAAGAGATAGTTTGCTAAAAATGAAAATTCTGTCACCATTTTCTCACCCTCATATCATTGCAAACCTACACGACTGTCTTCTTCTATAAAAAAGGGAGATGTTATGCATATGTCCATATTATGAAAGGGAATGGGAACAAGAGCAGCATTAACATCCTGCTAAAAAATTTCCTTCTGTGCTCTACAGAGAAAGAAAGTTACATGGGTTTGGAGCAAAGTGAGAGTGAGTAAATGATGACAGATTTTAATTTTTGGGTGAACTATCACTTTAAAAGGGAGCTCTGCTCAGAAGAACATTCTCCAGCGTAGCACATACACTACAACCTCATGAATTTGTTATAGTTTGACATTCACAAATCCTTTGATGTTGGATGCCATTCACTTCTCTTGCTCTATTTACCTTCTCGTTGTCTGTTGTGAGAATACATTTATCAGTTCCAAAATGTCTGCGCAGCCAATAAAAAAACCTCTCCAGATGCATGAAAACACACTGTCTATTACAATGCCTTTGGATAGATTTGGAGCCGAGAGGCTGAATAATCGGATTTAAAGCAGGAATGACTTAAGTCCCCACACACTAAAGTTCACCTTAAGCCAATTTACCTGCAATCAAAAGCCATTTGATTGGCAGCAATGGAAATAGCTGATAAATGGTCTCCATCAGGGACTATGACACTCCAAAGCTGATACATATATTAAAACGCCTTATCTTTCTCTTGGCGAACGCTGTTACACTCTACTGACTGCAGTCATGAACTGTTCCAATGTCAGGCTCAGAATCCAAAGCTACTGGAAAGCCAGCCATTCCCAAAATTCCCAAAGACCCACATCACTAATGTTTTCCCACACAGTATTTTGTAAAGTATTTTTAAATTAGTTTTAAATATTATAGCTGTTTTTTATTTTCAAGTGTCACCAGGAATGAAGATCTACATTGATCCATTTACCTACGAAGACCCCAATGAAGCTGTGAGGGAGTTTGCAAAAGAGATTGATATCTCATGTGTGAAAATTGAGCAAGTCATTGGAGCGGGTAATCAAACCTCCAAACATCCAACAGTGTTTTACCATAAAGCTTTTCTTGTTCCTTGACCTAAAAAACGATCCACTTGTCTTTATCCGTAGGAGAGTTTGGAGAGGTGTGCAGTGGAAACCTAAAGCTCCCAGGAAAGAGGGAGATGTTTGTGGCCATCAAAACACTGAAGTCAGGTTACACAGAGAAGCAGAGGCGAGACTTTCTGAGCGAAGCAAGCATCATGGGGCAGTTTGATCACCCCAATGTCATCCATTTGGAGGGAGTGGTGACCAAGAGCAGCCCCGTCATGATCATCACAGAGTTTATGGAGAATGGCTCATTGGACTCCTTTCTCAGGGTGAGGGTTTTTTGACGCTTTGAACTATATATTACCTCATTGAAAGCAGTGATAAATTAATGTTTATATAAAAACCTGACTTTGTAGGGATGCACAGTTTATGAATGGATATTCAAGATTTTAAAAATGTATCAGTAAATATATATAACTACAACTATATAACAATAACTTACATAATTATTGGATTTTAATATCGTGCATCCATAGTACTTTAATAAAAAAATTAAAGCCAAAATGGCTTTAAAAAAAAAAATTTTTAACTAGTTCTTTGAAACAGACCTTCTGAATGAACTGATTCACTATAATAATGTGGACTTCCCCATGCTAACACAAGCATAGTAACATAAACATGCTTCAAATTCCGGTTGCATTGAAGTGATAATCTCACATCAGCAGGTGTGTATGCACATCAGCATGCTGAACATCATACAAATGTTCGCTCCTAATTTCTCATGCTGTCCATCAGGTAATTCTCCACAGGATCTCTCTGTAATACCCAACTGCCCCCTGCCGCAAACATCTACTCTCAGTATTGATTCCAGCTGTAGGACTGTTGTAATAAGCTCAAAACTCTTCCATTCATCTCTACGGGTTGCCACACTAACGTTTGCTTCAAGACGGTCTCTTTAAAGAAATTGTTGAATTGTTGCTCTGTGGTTAGTCATGCCCTCATTTTGCATTGGTCACGCTCTCTCTGCCACGTTCTCTGCATTACAAGCATCAGATGAGCGGTGTGTCATATAAACTGAGTCGCTATATGTGCTTCCGACCTATATCGTAGAACACACAGAGTGATAAGAAAATTGTCCTTAGTGTTTTAATCTGAAAACACTTAGCATGAGGAAACTACTTTCTATCTTTCTGCAGTTTCCCATAACAGCAGCCATTCGTGTAGACGCATTCCGATGATTAACCGAGCGCAAAAACCAGCCAAATCCCCACTTACAGAACGGCGTGTGGGATGAGAAGAAAACGCCACTGTCAGCCTATGACTGGCACACGTCAATTTGATTTCAACGCAGAGCTGATGTGGATAAAATAGGTGTCTGGATGCCTTGATCGCTGCTAATTGGCCTCACTGTGTGTTGCGTCGAGAATATGCCTTTGATTTATGTAAATATGTAATCTTTGGGGAAGGAATGATTTATTTTGCTCATTAGCAAGGCTTTGCCTCTGATCTATCGTGAGAGAAAACTTATTTTATCCTTGACACGTAGCTTTTCGGGGTGTTAGGCTCAGGAAGTGTAATTATCTGAAACAAGAAACCTCTATGATTATGCCGTTTAAACGAAGGCAAGTAAACAGGAAACAAACGACCCGCCATTTGTTAGACATGTGAACTGAATTTATTTCTTCTCACCACAATCAGATCCAGCTCTCACTAACCTCTGTAATTGTGAGTTTCTGATGTTATTTTAGCTGTTTGGCCAGCCAGTTGTTTCGCTCGTGTTTATACTTGCACAGCCCACCCCATGACAGAACGCACATGCCCTACCGTGCCATAGCGTGAGGAAAAGACTGATGTCTGGTAATGCTAGTAGAAGTAAGAGTGAAAAATTACTACAAACACCTCATACATCAGGTTTACTCTGGGTTCAAATCATAATTCTATAATTCACATTTGAGAAAGACCAGCTAATGTGTTTTGCTCTCATAATGTCAGTTTATTGGCGTGCGAGAGCTTTGAAACGCCTTGGATCTTTGTGCAGCCGCACAATTGTGTTGTTTTTGCAAGACTGTCATCCATTTCTGACAGAGCGCTGAATTCTTTGAAAACAACACGTCTCTGTTGTGGCACCTCACTATGACAGCAGATGACAACATTGTGTGTTAGTGCTGAAGCGCTAGAATATGAGTCTGATGGAGCTCTTGTAAGACAGTGCAAAGAGGGAGGGAGACTCTACGCTAACCTGCCGTTCTTGCATTGATCCAACATTCAATATTGTTTTGTGGTTGATTAAGAACCAAAAGAAGAGAGAGAAATTCAAAAAGGTATGCAGATGAAAGTTTTAAACAGATTTGAGAAACGTCAAAATGAAAAGTTAACACAGCTTCACAGAACCGGCAGCAAAGACGTGTCTGAGAAGAAACGGCACGGATAGAATAATTCACATTTAATCGGAATAAAAAGAATGTTTGCTTGCTCAGACTGCAGATCCAAATAACTTTGGGGTGAAGAATCCCTCCAATTAAACTATAGGCAAACACTGTGAGCAGATTAGAGTGCCAGGCTGTATTTGCGAAGGATTTCAGCGTTATGAATAATGGATGGCGCTTAATTGCTGTGGATGGTGAGGAGAAGTTTGATGAAGTCGGCTTAACATGGGGGAAGGGTTTGAGCGCGACACATGCAGCTCAGAGGAGGAAGGGTTTGCATGCAACACAGAATGAAGATATCTCATGGTTCTTTCATGCACCATCCAGTGCTTTCTGCCTCTCTCCACTTGACACGTGCGTGTCTGTCCGCACTGCGCCTGCTGCGCTCGTCTCCTCTGATCAGAAGCTGAATGCTGCTTGCCTCATGGCTGTCTGCGGAGGGTCTGCAGATGGGGGCAGCTGCAAGCACAGCTGGGTCAGAAACTGCTGGACCTCCTCATAAGCAAAGGGCTTTTTGACCACCATGGTCAACAGCTGCAAGATTTGCCACGGCCCCACATTGATCATCGAATGTCTGATCTAGCATTGCATCGCATAAACTCTACCAATCCTCACCAGATTGTTTGCACAGCCAACCCAATCCGGGCTTGACTCGATGCATTGTGTTTAGTCTCTTATCCGACTGGGCACACAAGACATTAACCATGATTTCCACTGCTTTATTCTTGCCTTATTGCTGTTTTTTTGGATTTGTAAGTTTCCCAGAAGAGATAACTGTATTTACAAAATACTTTTTTGTGCACACCTTTACAGAAGCCTTATTTAAGAAGTGGGGCTGTGAATTGTTTTTAAGAAAAGATTTTTTGTTTGTTTTTATTATTAATTGTGATTTATTGACTAGAACTTGTATCATGAATATATTTACATATTGAATCCTCAAATTAATGTAGAAACAGCAAAAAAGAAGAATCAAGGCCATTATCATAGAAATATCGATACTGGAAAAAAGTAGTTGCTGTAGATCATTTAAAAACCACGGAAAAAATAATTATACAATTTGAAATAATATATGAAAGTCGTTTTTAACATTTAATAGACCTAAACTTCAAATTATCACTGTTTTTGTTTATCATTTATTAATAAATTAATCTTACATCATATTAAGTAAATATTATAGCAATTTAGAGAAACTATACATAGACATGCACTAACAATCAATCAGATAACTCACTATTAAAAGTCACACTCGGCTCTGCTTTTATTTATTGTGAAAGAATTCTAGATTGTTTCTTTGTTATTGAGAATTATGAGTGCTTTCTGACCTTTTTTATGCAGCAATGATTAAAATCACTACTTAAAACACTTATTTTATTATTTTATTTATTATTTTTATGTCTTGAGCCCTTTCTATTCTGTGCTTGTTTACAGCAAAATGACGGGCAGTTCACTGTGATTCAGCTGGTGGGCATGTTAAGAGGGATCGCCTCTGGGATGAAGTACCTCGCAGACATGAATTACGTGCACAGGGACCTGGCCGCCCGCAACATCTTAGTTAACAGTAACCTCGTTTGCAAGGTATCCGATTTTGGACTCTCCCGCTTTTTGGAGGATGACACATCTGACCCCACTTATACCAGTGCCCTGGTGAGAACTCTTGTTTTATTTGATTTGCAAATTTTTATGCTATCTTGTGCTTTGAATTGAGATGATTTGATGTTTTTGATTCGGGTTTATACAGGGTGGGAAGATCCCTATTCGATGGACTGCCCCAGAGGCCATCCAATATAGGAAGTTCACCTCCGCCAGTGATGTATGGAGCTACGGGATTGTCATGTGGGAAGTGATGTCATATGGAGAGCGGCCATATTGGGACATGACTAATCAGGACGTACGTACCTCAACTCTTACGCTACTGTTCTAAAGTCTGGGGTCTGTAAGGTTTGTTTAATGTTTTTGAAAGAAGTCTGTTATGCTCAACAAGACTGCATTTATTTGATAAAAAAAATTGAGTAATATAGTAATATTCTGAAATATTATTATGATTTGAAACTTTTTTCTATAATATATATATATATATATATTTATATTATAATTTATTCTTGTTATGGCAAAGCTGAATCTTCAGCAGCCTTTACTTCAGTCTTCAGTACTAATATGTGGATTTGGTGCTCATGTAACATTTCTAATTATCAATATTGAAAACAGTTGTGCTACTTAATATGCTGAACAAAAATATTAATATCTTAAACAAACAAAAAAAAAACCTTTTGAATAGTTGTGCACATTTATTCTACTGTATGTTTTTAATGGTTAAAGAATTTGAATTCCTAGTTTTATACATAGTTACACAATTCTTTTTACTTTAGTTGTTCAATTCTTCCAATTTGTGCTCCAAACTCATAACCTTTTCAAAGCTCCACATCCTCCATCTTTATTAAGTATAACCACAAATTTCTTATAAAACCATTTTCCAATAGAAGCACTGTCAAACGCTCATGCCAGAGACTGTTGGTCGGTTGCCGTATGTTAGCGCGTGATAGATGAGTGCTGTGTAGCAATGTTGAATCAGAGGCTAAGGTAAACAGCAGAGAAAGCACGTCGTAAATCTGCCCATGTGCTGCTCTGCTGTATGCAAGGCCAAACCTCAGACCCCAAACACTGCATGAGCACAATCAGTCTTTGCAGAAACAGCTGCACTGATCATCACATCCCACTGGCCTCAGAATGCAGAAGACATAAGGATTTGCGTCAAGAAATCACATATTTGGGGTTTAAATAAGAGGTTTGGATTGTATTTTTGTTTGTTTTGGAGAATGTATGCTCTTTTTGTGGCTAAATCATGTGACTTTGAGAGTGTCTTCAAGCTATTGTCCTTGTATTGTGTCAAAGGGGATCGTTTACTCTGTATACGTCTCTCACAAGGCTACCACAAAAATTCACCTGTACTTCACTCTCACTTCCTAATGAACAAAAAGATCATTTCACATGCAAAGCACGGTGCCACACTAAACAGTCCCTGCCCTTGAAGAGAGCTCCCATTTCTAGCATCCCTCTGGGTGGCTGGGAAAAGGCAAATTATGAGTCCAGATAATGAAAGTAGTTTCAAATTGAAAGTGTGAACGCTAATGCGCTAAGAGGGAGCGCAGATCTCGCCTGTTATCTTATTAGCAGCTCCAGATAGCGTCGCAGTCCTCCCATCGGGCTGGCCGTTTGAGGCGCCTGAATGAGATTAATCAGGCTTTGAATGGAGCGGTGTAATGGCTACGATAATGAGCTAGGGAACGACGGGTCTCACTCGGGTCCTGCTCGCACTTTCCACTTCATGGCCATGCGTCTCCTTCCTGGCCACCAAGGCCGCTTGAAGCATCCTGTTCCATGCAAATGTGACGATACATCCATCGGCTCAGTTCGGATAAACGTTCCATGTCTGTTTTGCACATTTAGTGACGCTACACAGTTAATTTGCTGGAGATGTATTTAAGTTTTATTTAAGTGACGTTCCTGATTTCCTGTTACAACTTGCAGCACATTTTACAAATGTACAATTTAGTCAGCGTGTATATTATAGGCCATGTGTTAATCATATTTAATCTGACAGATGTTGCATGATTGGAAATGAGTAGGGTGGGAGGGAGCCAGACTCAGGCTGAATGCTGCCAAAAAACTTAGTAACTCTAAGACTGTTCTTTTTTCACATTTGATCAGAGAGGAAACGCATGTACTGCCAAATTGTTGTTATCAGCACCCTTATAATCAAGATCTATTAGCTGATTTAGGAGGTATTTAGATAGCAGCTGACTGTGACCGCTTATTTATAGTCTGTGTGTGTGGTTGTGTAAGTGTGAAGGGTGAGTGTGATTGTGTGTGTGTTTGTGGCCAATGACAAATGGCTTCCTTGTGTCCCCCTAAGACCCAGATAATGATCACAGTGCATTTATGAAGACTGCAGATCAATCCTCTGTCTCCTGCGGTGTTAGAACCCCCCCGCCCAGACGCTGGCTCATATCTACCACCACCTGCCTTGCGCCATGCCGACAGCTCCTATCAAAACAATGTTTTATGGCAATACATTACATTTATTTAAGTTCATTTCATTTCAATGTAATACATTATATGTTGTGTAGTTTTTGTTACAATTCCAAGAATTAAAATTAAACATACTGATACTGATTAAACATTGGATTTTCTTATAGTGTTACACATTAACAAGCTCTAATGTTGCCCACAATATAACAGACTTTATAATTATTAACACACACTAGGCCTGAGAAACAATTAAAGATGCTAAGAGCGTAGAATAGTTTAAAAAATGAGGCCGGCATGTTAAGTAGTGGTGCATATGCGAGCACCCTGAGTTCATATCTGGCTCATGTCATTTCCCGAAAACATTCCTCCCTCTTTCCCGCCATCGTTTGTCACCTGCCACTGAAATTTTAATATATAGTGCTTGAGATGCAACAAGCGTATCTTTCTCCGCCTCTTTTAATAACATGCTAGAGACCCTTACGGATCTGTGTCTCCCTCTGCAGGTCATCAACGCCATTGAGCAAGACTACCGGCTACCCCCTCCCATGGACTGCCCGAGTGCCCTCCACCAGCTCATGCTGGACTGCTGGCAG
This sequence comes from Anabarilius grahami, assembly GCA_003731715.1. Lineage (NCBI taxonomy): Eukaryota > Metazoa > Chordata > Actinopteri > Cypriniformes > Xenocyprididae > Anabarilius > Anabarilius grahami. Next base: position 2,186,129 of record RJVU01075544.1, read on the forward strand.
AAAGACCGCAACAACCGGCCCAAGTTTAGCCAGATTGTCAACAACCTGGACAAGATGATCCGTAACCCCAACAGCCTGAAGGCCATGACTCCGCTGTCATCAGGGTGAGTTAGAAAACATGCAGAGTGCAGTTTGCTTGGATGATCAGAAGGGGATGAGTCGGTGGTTGTAAAACCTAGTGGGCTGCCCAACCTGACAGCAATTTAGTGCATCACTGCTGTGAAGGGTGTTTCGAAAGATAGGAATCACCTAGGGCTGCAGCAACTAATCGGTTATTCATGTCTGCGCACTTATGCAAGGAAAATATATGCCAGTCACATCACATTAAAGAAGTAAATAATTTGAAGTGTGGAAAACAGTGGAAGATGCAGAGTGAGCTTCTTTGGGGAAAAGCATGACCCATGTTGTCCTAAACATGAGAATGCGGCATATTAGGCATTTCGAACTAAAGCTTTTTAATACTACAGATGCGTGTGCCGTTAAATGCGTTTGAGCACATTTTCCTCAGCACATAACTTAAATTTTACGGTTGTATCCATATTTGTAAATGTTACAAAGCCATGCAAGTATTTCCTTTTTGCATGATGTGGAATAACAATTGTAGGATATAAATGAATAATTTTTTTTTAAATCAAAATGATTTTTTTCATCTGATTAATCGAATAAATGATCAACAGATTAATCGATTATCAAAATAATCGTTCGTTCGGGCCCTAAAAGCCACATTATGCTACCTTCTAAGATAGCTTATTTTGAGAAAGCGAGTGAATTTTTTTAATGTTTTTTTTTATTCTATTTTTAGTGAAAAATATCAAAAGTTAAATATATTTTAACAAATATTTGTGTGCAATGAGGTTAATGCTTATTAGAGCTTCATGCTAACATCAAATTCTGTTGTAATCAATTTTGAATGATATTTCTTGTGCACTTCATGTGTAGTGTGTTCCAAATCAGTCAATTGCCAGGTTGCCCTTGCACTTTCTATTACCTAGAAGGCTGTAGACAGCGAGGCAGCTCTCTAGGCTTTGAAACGGGTCGTACATTTAACACTTTGACTCATCTGACATAACTTTACTTGTGCAGTGTAGTGTGCAATAGTCATTACAATAAATCACATTTATGTAGAAAGTCACAGAGATGTTTAAACAAGTTTCTGCAGTATTTAGTTTATGGAGACACATTGCCTTTTTGGAAAGGAGTAAAGACACAGACGTGAAACTTTACACTATGGTATGCCATGGCAGCATCAAGGGATCTTAATGACGTTTTCAGTCTAACCGCTGCACATACATAATACTGTATTGTTTGGAGAGGAGTGCAGATCCATCCATGTTACATGATATATGTGTGGCTACAAAAACAGCTTTATTACTTGCTTTGAAGTTTCTTTTTTAAGGTATTTAGTACTTAGATTAGTCTGACACCCTTGCCATTACACTGAAGTGTATGTCTGTGTGCATGTGTCCTTTTGTGTTCCTTTCATATATTAGGGGGAATTTTCTACGGCTGACCTTTCGCCAGACTCGACTCGCTCGCATCCTTCAAGGCATATTTACAAAACCAAATGGAATATGACCTTAATAGAAATATCTTTATTCATAACAGCCTCCTTCGAAATTATTACCATACTGTTTTCAATCTGGGGTCAATGCTTTGGTTTTACTTCTGATACCTGTGGTAGACTTTATTGATGCCGTGAAGTTTCTGAGTTATTTCTTTTGGCATTGAATTGCTACATAAATAAAATCAACTGGGTCTGATAGATCAAATCATTGTTGAAAGCTTAAGGCGATCGTGAACTTGAAACAATAGTAAAGCTGGTAGACGGTGGGCAACACTCTATTCAGTTTCTTGTGGACAAATGTAAAGTGGCCCAGTTTCTTCTGTCATCGCACTGATGGTGAGAGGCTTGGGTTTTGCGTGCTTCCCACCAGCTCTTTTTGCCTCGAGGCTTATACGCTGCAGTAATGTTGCTAGAAAGTACGGTCATCTGGGGACATTAATTGCATTTTTTGAAGAATTAAGCAGGGCAGAGGATATTTTGCACTTAAATTCTTCCCTAACATTATTTTTTCCTCTCCAGAGATTGAATTATATTGACCCAAGAAATAATATAGCTAAAAAATTCCCAAGCGTGTCACAATTGCCAAAAATATGCACAAGATTTAAAGTTTTTTTTTTTTGCACTGATGATAATATGCCATATAAATGTGAACCACATGTAGTTTAGGAATGCACAATGTACAGTCTGAGGGGATTTCTCTGTGTACTTGGTGGCTAAAGGCTATTTTTACTTCGTACATTAACAACAGTGTGACTCATGTCTCTCTCTTTCTCATTGCCTTCCAGTGTGCATTTGCCCTTGCTTGACCGCAGTGTACCCGACTTCTCTAGCTTTAGCACTGTGGATGATTGGCTGGACGCTATTAAGATGGGCCAGTACAAAGACAACTTTGCCAATGGCAACTTCACCAGCTTCGACCTCGTTTCTCAGATGACCATGGAGTAAGTGTTATACCTACGAGCGATTCTTTGATCACTGAGTCAGCAGAACCTCTAAGGGATCTTTGACTCCTTAAGGCAATAAAGAGCAAAAATAGGAATTGACAGTCAGCACTTAAGTTCACTGTTCAATATATTAAATATAATATTTCATAGTATATAAAATTCACATTTATATATATATAAGTATATTTATAAGATTTATATCTTAAATAAAAGGGTTTTTTTTACTTAGTATTTTAAGAATTTTGAAACGTATCACAATTTCCATGAAAATATTAAGCAGCACAACTGTTTTCATCATTGATCATAATAAGAAATGCAAATCTTGAGCACAAAATCAGCATATTAGAATGATTTCTCAAGGACCATGTGACACAGTTTGTTTGAATTGTTTTTCACAATATTACTGTTTTTCCTGTATTTTTGATCAAACAAATGCAGCCTTGGTGAGCACTATTTATTTCAGAAACATTAAAAAAAAATCTTACTGACCTCAAACTTTTGAATGGTAAATAATATATACATACATATATATATATATATATATATTATAAAAAGTTTATAAA
>RJVU01075544.1:2189218-2252106 GCA_003731715.1 Anabarilius grahami
CCTAGATTAACAAATGCTGTTAAAATGTAGTTCATTCTTCGTTCATAATATCTAATGCATTAAATAAAGTTAAAGAATTTAACCGTATTGTAAAGTGTTACCATTTATGTAAATGACAGCCTTTTGCGGTATAATGATAATTGCATAAGACCATATCGCGATTTCAGTTTCAATGTGATTGATTGTGTAGCTATACTGTTCAATCTCCTTATTATCCCCTTTCTCTTATTTTAAAAAGAATTATCAGTTGCAGTCTGAAATCATTTCTCAGTGATTGGACATTGTCTGGATTTAAATTCAGAAATAAATATAGGTATATTTCCTCATCTTTGTTGTTGGCTGTCAATCATAGTGAAAATGGGAGCCAGAGAAATGCACGCTTAGATTCCTCTCCTCTCCTCACCTCTGCTGTTACCTGGCCAAACCAGACACGCCGTGAAAAGAAAGGAGGTGTTGTTGATTCAGAGTCGCTTGGATTGTGCAACAAACAGAGGATGATAGGGATAAAGGAATTTACCGGTTGCTCAGTCTTGAACTAACATGCTGAGTTTACTTTGGCATCGTGTGATGAAGCCAGTGAATAAAAATGTGTTACTACAGCATTATGGTATCTGCTTCAGAGCGCTCATGTTTAATCTCGCCTCTTTCTCTCTCTGTGTGTTTGTACGTAGGGACATTCTCAGGGTCGGAGTGACACTAGCAGGTCATCAGAAGAAGATCCTCAACAGCGTTCAGATGATGAGGGCCCAGATGAACCAGATCCAATCGGTAGAGGTTTGACCACGTGCCCCGATTAGACTGGGAGGAGGACAAGAGGAGGCGGCGGAGAGCCAACCTGAAGGGATGGGGTGGCAACCACAGACCCTAAGCCTGATTTTCCTTCTGGACCACCTAGGATATCCACCTGCCCCCTCCTCCGAAACACTCTCGTTCTCCATCTGTGACATCTGAATCTCCCATTAACCCCCAGACACCCTATTGGGCTCAACTTGGGAAAGCTGCGTCTGGAAAATATGGTCACAACACCTGATCGTTTAGCTTTAGCCGCCACCAATCACAGGATGACCGTTCAGTCTGCCAGCAATTGGCTCCACCCCCTATTTCCCTTGAATTTTCCTCTTAATTTTTCCAGTTTCATTCTTTTATTCATTTTTTTTTGTTTTCTTTTGTTTTTATTGTGTTCTTTTTTAAAAGAGGTTTTTGTAAAGAATTTTTAAAACTATGAAAACAAGAAATCTATATAAAATATATAGATTTGTGTAAACTTGCTGACTGAATATGGTGGACTAAATCGAAAGGCTACCCTTTAAAAGGGCAATGAAGAAACGAGAGATAAAAATACATGCTTTTGAGATTTTCTTTCTAATATTTTTGGAAAATCTTGAATAGAAAGAACGACTGTCTGCTCAGTGGACACACACGGGACAACCTGCGGGACATTAATCCATCCCTCTCCCCTCGCTGACAGCAGAGGGAAAAGTATGTGAACACCATGAAATGGGACTTCAATTTGGCAGCTGATACTGCCTTGAAGAAAATATGAGACTTCAGTCATTTTGCAGTTTAAATTACATCAACACAAACAAACAGACACATGGAGAAAAAAAGTAATAGTTATCACAGTGTTGAATTTGTGGTGCAGATTTCTCATTGCTTGGGGAAAGAAAAAAGAAATCTTTTACAGATGTCAACAGCCTGCCAAATAGAGCATCATCCCTTTGTACCTCGTCCTGTACATATCAAATGCACTTGACGTTGTGAGGTCATCAGTACGAGCCTGATGTAGTCCAACATTTAGTTCCAGTTTCAGTATTAGATGGATCTACATTGACATTTGATGGATTTTTTTTTCGTGTGAGTGTGCGTATATGGCTCGAGGGGGTCATCTTTTATATTCTTCCTTCTTTTTGTCATGGGCTAAGATGATTTAGTTTGAAAGACGGCATGAGATATTCTCCCCCGCAGTTGCATAAAGAACATTTTTAGCGCGTTCTTTCCGTGAACTGCTTACAGAGAAGGACCCCGAGTGCATGTGTGGTGTGGTCTTCACATCATCTATGCTCTTCTTTTATGTTTGGATCCCTACCATGTGCGTGTGCATGTGTGCGTATGGAGCCCATGGAGCTGCAGAGCAAGTGTGGTACGAAACTATGATTTCACAGGAAGCTTGGATTTGATACACTTTGCAGACCACTGTGTTGATATGCTTATATTTTTGCCACCAAAATCATTTCTTTAAAAAAAAAGAAAGAAAAGATGTTTTATAATAAGGTGTTTAGGGGTTTTAATATCTGATAAAGTATGCAGTTAGAGGACATTTTCATAACAGGGAAGTGATTGTTCATTGTGAAGCATAGTTTTATATGAGGATATTGTTATTTGACATATTTGAACTGGTTACATTCACCTATTGGGGCCAAGCTTAAATTTGACATCTAAAAGGCTTATGATATTAAGCCGGAGTTTCATAGGACATTTAAGCAACAAATCACAAACAATGACGGATGTAAATTAGTGTGTATACGTTTTATTTTATTTTTTACGGAGAATACACCCGTAATTCCTACCGTTCTCCATGGTAAGGTACTTCCACAGTACTCTCTGAGATCTTTCACCTCCATGCCATAGACATAAGAACAATACAACTGTATATAATATTCTGAAGCAGAAACTCCCCTCTCAAAGAGGTTTTTCCTCAAAACTGTGTTGGATTTTAGTGTACAGATTCATTTTTTTATGTGTTGTTGAAACTGAATGGAGAGTCGCTATTGTCAATGTTTATTTTGGGCCTTTTCATTTTGTACTAGGATGGGCTGAGAGATGAGAAGCAGCTGTAGAGATGAACGGGCCGGAGGCATCTTCATCCATGCTGGAGTGTCTGTGTGCGCGAGTGTGTTTGTGTGTTTGCACGTGCAGGTACGTCCATGTACCAGCATTAAGGTCACTGTGGTAAACAATATACTTCTCGCTCAGTCGACGAGGGGCTCGCTTTATTCCATAACCTCAGGGTTGACATGCATCTGTTAAAAACATGCAGTACTGTGAGGTCAGTTCAGTGTAGGTAAGGTCTATATAGGCTGAATCTCAGAGTGCTGATGAAGTTCCAATCAGATGGTGTTGACCATTCTCTGTTCTTCCCATTACATAATGCTTCCATTAGAATGAAGATTCTGTCATGCAGTGAGTGTTTGGGCAGGAAACACTACATCCAGCAGACAGGTCATCCCAGGTGTGAACTCTTGAGATACGTAGTGATAAAATCAAAAGGCTTGAGAGACAACTACGTCTATCTTCCTCCAGAAAGAGGTAGGATTTTAATTTCCTGTGAGCTTGACAAACTAAGTGGCCCTTTTTTAGCTCTCCATTTATGGTAACTTTTTCATCACCAGCAGGATGATACAGGGAGAAAGGAAATAAATCTGGGCTTAACACCTTGTCCTAACCAGCATCGTGTAATTTGTCCGTCCACACTGAAAGTGAAAATTTAGCATGGCCCAATCACAGCCAGTGTTTCATTTGTAGCAACACTACTGTTCAAAAGTTTGGGGTCGGAACATTTTTTTTAAATGTTTTTGAAAGAAGTCTCTTATGCTCCAAGGATGCATTTATTTGGTCACAGCAAAAACAGCAATATTTTGAAATATCTAGATTTTAAAATAACTGTTTTCTATTTTGATATATTTTAGAATGTAATTTATTCCTGTGATGCAAAGCTGAATTTTCAGCATCCATTACTTAAGTCTTCAGTGTCACATGATCCTTTAGAAGTCATTGACAACAGTTGATTAATACTTTTGTTTGGATTATTTGATGAATAGAAGTTTAAAAGAACAACATTTATTTAAAGTGGAAATCTTTTATATCAATGTAGAAGTCTTTACTCTCACATTTTTTTTTAACAATTTAATGTGTCAATGCTGAATAAGAGTAAGAATGTATTTCTAAACAATTTTACTGACCCAAAACTTTTGAACGGTAGTGTATATTTGGAAATTAATTTGGGACCAATGAGATTTCACAATGGGCAGAGCTATAAAGTCCACTGTAGAAATAAATATCAAGCATTTGGCAAAATGTCCCATCACTTGCATGGCTTAAAAACTATTGATTTAAAAAATGTAAAGTAATTCATATAAAACACATCCAAAATCTGAAAATAAGTAAAATAAAATAACAGATAATGAAAATAAATAGTCATTTTCATCATTTCTGTTGTGTGTTTGACAAAATGTCTTGTTTGGCAAAAAAATAAAAAATAAAATAAAAAAAACTACTGATTTAAAAAAAATGCTTATGTAATACTTTTTTAAATACATTAAAAAATGTTTAAACACCTGTTTTCATGGTTTATATGCCATATGCAGCACCTTGGTTGCTTTCAGCAGCTGGTTAGGACAGGGAGTGAGAGAATATTCTCACATCATAAAACTTTACCAGTGATGGTGCCAGCATTTTACCTGTCTGTAAAGGACATATCGTCTAAATATTTAATGTTTTCTCAGTGTCACTGCTGCAGTGTGAGACTAAGGTTCTGAATCCCTCGTCTTCCTCAGAATAACACTGCTTTCTGCTTCACCTTCTAGGACAATCACTGTCACTCATAGCTGCAGCAGACACACAATGATCAACACACATTGTTGCTGTATTTTTAAAAAAAAAAAAAAAAAAAAAACCTAAAGAAATTCAGAAGTTTAGACTTTCATGGCAGTAGCTTAGCAATATTTCGAGGTGCTGCCCACAAGTTACGGCGTGTTTTAAATCTGCCTAACAGCCCAGGATTAACAGAGCTTTGAATGAAATCCAGTGCTGAAGGGATATCCTGTATTCCTGATCCTCATCTCCTTTTCCTTCCAGTGAATTGTCGTTTCATAAGTATAGTTTCATGGGTCTGCGCTATTTGCAAAAAGACGTTTTTCTTGCAGTTTTTGGCACTGATGATCACATGAGTTTCTGGCACTTTGCATCCAGAGGTCTGAAGGAACATTAGCAGCCAATGAGCCTTTCTGTTTTAAGGTATTGATATGTTGAAAGATTATGACATGCTTGACGTTTGCTACGCATTTTCTTCAGCAGACCTGTATTTACATAGAAATATTTCATCACAACGATCTTATGTAATTCTGTTTTTCCACTGCATCTTTAACCGCTCAAGTTTGTTTCTCGGCAGGGGACTAATTACTTCACGTCTCCTTCTCTCATTTGTCGTTTAACAGAACACTACGTAGACCACAGACAAATGAGATGTGGCGTCAAGAGTGTGAAAGAATGTCACGCTGAGTGATTTAAGCACTTCTTATTGTTTTTTTTCACATGGATTATCACCTTAAACACAGTTTCTACCACAACACAGCTCTAGGCCTCTAAAAGTGCTGGGAAAGATGGTACATAGAAATTTTTTAAAACTCTGAACCCTTTTTGTTCAGATGGCTTGTGAAAATAACCAATAAGCTGCCATTATGTGGACATGCGAACTGCATATGTTCCTTCTGGCAAGCTAAAACGTGATCAGCACAGAACCGTGCACCATTTAAAGCTTTTTGTTGAAAGCTGGGTGACAGCAAGCTGTGAACAGCATATGCTCGCAGCTACCGACGAAGCATAATACCAATTCAAAACCATTATTATGATGATTATGTGCGACTGTGAACGTAAATACAAGCTGGCTCTGGCTCGCCCTTATTGGTCCATATTTCTGCCTGCATCCTCCAAATATGGTGGGAAGTTTTCGGATAGAAAATGGCTTCCTGAACAGAGCTGTAGTGCCTGTAGGGTTGCAGCACTCTCTGGTGTTAGGAAGGCAGTAGTGCATTCTTCCGCATGTCTCTCAGCCCTGGTTTTCATTACAGGGCAGCAGACTCTCTCTCTCTCTCGGCTAGCCCAAATAGAGCACTGCCCACCTGGACCACTGTGACGGAGATTGGAGGTCCTGTTTCGCTGTATAAAATGTACATTTGACTGTAACCCTGTGAATGATGTAACAATTTCATTATTTGTAATATTGTTATTGGTTTATTTTCTAAAAATTGAAAAAAGCCCAACTTGACTCTCCTCATTAAAAAATGAAATGAGATCTGTTATACAATGTTCTGTGTTTTGTGTGTGTTAGCCTCAGTTTTTGTTTTCCTGATAGCACATTATGCTAGCAATGCCAAAGTCATGGGTTGAATTCCCAGGAAGTGCATGATACTAAAAACGTATAGCTTGGATACAGTGTAATTTGCTTCAGATAAAAGTGTCCAAAAATTTTTTTTAAAAGTAATATATTCCAGGTTCAGTATGTTTGCTCAATGAACATGTTTCTGAAAAAAAAAAAAAACTATAATTTTAAAAGTTAATAAAAAAAAAAAACTAATTGTATTTTAATTGTAAAATGACACAATTAGTGTAAAAAGAAAACTGAAACTAAATAACCAAAATAAATAATAATTTACATTATCAGCAATATATCTTCATATGGACCAATGGTATTTCTGTTATGTGATTAACAAAATGTCCAATCAACAGCATTTGTTTCATAATGTTGATAATCATAAAAAACCCAATTTCCTCTTGTCCCTCCTTAAATGTTGATTTAAAAATGATTGTAAAATTAAATGGTATATAAAAAAAACCCTAAAAACAAAGTAAAATTAAATTAAATAACCCCCCCCAAAAAATGGTCCAATGATATTTCTATTATGTGATGAACAAAATGTCTAATCAACAACGTTTGTGGCATGATTACCACAAAAAGGAGGTTTCACTTGTCTCTCCTTTTCTATAAAAAAAGTATAATAATCTGGGTTACAGTGAAGCACTTACAATGGAAGTGAATAGTGCCAATCCGTAAACATTAAAATACTATAGCTACAAAACAAAAACAATATGTACATTAATATGACTTTAGTGAAAAAAAGGCTTAACTTAGTCACAATAACAATGCAATCAACCCTATAATGATTATTTAAACAGCATAACAGCTTAAATAATAGGCATTTTATCAGAAGAATTAATGAAAGTGCTTTAATAAAATAAAATTCACATTTGCTATTAAATCCTTCAAAAATTGGCCCCTTTCACTTCCATTGTAATTTCCTTACTGTCACCTCAATTTTGGCTAAAACAATTTTTTGTGGTAATCTCCATTACTAGGCTTAATTTATACTGAACCTGGAATATTTATTTAAATGTTTTGTAAAATCACCCTGAAGACAGGAGTAAAGTGAAATATCTTCTTAGAAAGTTCACATTGAAGGCATTTATACGCCCCAAATCACTCCTCATAAGACCGGCCTTTATGCTGCAGCCTTTGTGCTGATGTTCCTGTGGGGTGTTTGGGTTTGCACAAAGTGCACTAGTCTGCACTCCCCCTCCTGCTGTTCTCTCCGATCGGATCTCTGTGTCTCTTCACAGCTCGCCCCGCTTCGGAGGCCTCGTTAACGGGCCAATGTGTGAAAGCCCCGCGACCTCTCGCTGACCTCGCCGAGACTGGCATGCGAAAAAAAAACCTAGCTCCTGCAAGGAGAAGTGGGAGTTCAGGAGTTCAGTGCGCAACCCGCTGACAATCCAACAGTTCTTCTCATCTAATCCCGACCGCCTTTGCTTCCCCCTCCTTTACGCCCTGTTAACCACTGCCACCACGGGCTCAGCAGGAACAGCACCAGCGCCAGACCCTCGACAGAACGGGACCAAAAACCCAACGATCATTTTTCACTGGAAATGCACATGAAAGTGATCAGACTCGACGTGAATGCCCAGAAATATCTAGATTAATGGAAACACCCCTTGCTTTTTCATTCATGGTCATGACAATGATGACTGGAATACTTTGCACTCACACATCATTGCCTTCAAATCACATTTTTAAAAGATCATGATGTGGTCATGCTAAGGAAAAAAGGAAACTACAAATCTATGTAAACAGGGGCCATGTGTGCCGCCGTGCGATTCACTTATTCGAATGACCTCTAATGTTCATTGTTCTGCATATGCAATCCGCAGATATTTAAAAGAGTATCAGGTTAATCAAAGTGCAATCAGCGAGCTTTCCAGGTCGTGGCGTGTGCAGCTAACTGAAACGCCGGCTGAATTTGATGGCCAAGTCGTACTGTGAATATCCATCCATCACTAGTGGAAGCCATTTGGAGCAGATAGTTTGTTCTGGCTTTGTTCTGGTCGTGTATATTTTAGTTGAATCATCCCATGCTGAGAAGACTTACTTTCACATCCCTAACATTTCTCATATTTGCACTCTGTCAGTACAAATATTATACAGCCAAATATTAGAAACGCCATTCAAATGAACCATTACAGAGAATCATTACAGCGTGAGCAGTTCAAAAAGACCACTTGAGCTCACGATGACAGCTTTTCACATCAGGGAAACATTACTCATGTTAAATCATGTTGTGTGAAAAAATAAACAGAACTTTGATAGTCTTGATCGTAAAGTCTAACCCGTGATGTTACTTTAAGTTTTCATTTCATGGCGTAAAAGTAATAGTTCATGTAAATATTGATGTTTCTATTCAGAAAAATACGACTACTAATAATATGGAGGGGAATGGGGGGGGGGAATNGGGGGTAATATAACTATAAATTAGTAGTAATATAACTATAAATTAACTATAATATAATTTATAGTTATATTACTACAGATTTAACAAAAATGCAGAGAGAATAATTATTAAAAAATGTGTAACACCGCAAAAATAATTTATATTTGTGGTGTTAAAAATTTTTACGTTTATAAATATTGTATGAAACATGTTTTTATTTCCTTTCTGCCAATATTTCAAGAACAAACGTTACTATATAATCTCATTCAAATTTGAATCTCAGAAAAAATTATCTTAGTTTCAAGGATTATTAGATATTTTTATTGGAAAACATGATGAAAATACTTGCAGTGTAGTACCTGGAATGATTTTTTGAAAATGATATTTCATAATTCCATGATGTTTAATATTTTGTAATTATTTCTAAACATTACGAATATTTCTGAAATGCTTAATAACTAATAATATGAAAAATGTTCTATATAGCCAGTTGATGTTTGTGGTATAAATACATGTTCTTCCTCTGTGCTTAAGAACATTTCAGCTTAGTAATTACGTTTTGTAAATGTTTGGTTCATGAGACCTTTTTTAACTTTCACAGATTTCCTCACTATTGGGACAGTTATGACAGGTGTGGAGGCATTTTGCCAGATTGCTGTCATATTGTTGATTCAGAGTCCTTGAGACCGTGTGTGTGAGAGCAGTTGCTCACATATGGAGACTGGAGTCTAAAATTCATCAATACTCGAAATGTTCACTTGGAGTGTCTGCTTGGATTTACAATACAAAATATTTATATAAGACTCTCATCATGAGGTAAGTTTTGTTGTTGTTTTTATTATTATTATTTCAATTTCAATTTTTAATGTCACAATGGACAAATTATCTAAATGTATATCATTTTAAAAATTACTGACAGATACAAATACTCAAAATTGTTTTTTTCTTTTCCTGTAAACAGATTTATTATTATTATTATTTGTTGTTGTTTATTTGTTATGTGTACAGTGACCTTGAGATTTTGGAAAGCCTTGGTATTATTATTATTATTATTGTTGTTGTTGTTGTTTATTTGTTATGTGTACAGTGACCTTGAGATTTTGGAAAGCCACATTATTATTATTATTATTATTAGCATATCTAACTCTTTCAAACATTCTCTTATGTATTATTTGTTTGAATTATTGTTTTATATGCTATAATATGAATTAATATATGCCATTTTTAACATTGCTTAAAATAAATATAAATAAAAAACTTGAAATACAAATATATAAATATATATACTATATGTATTATTATATATGATATAATAAAAAGACAATAGGTGCAGATACCAATTAAATGTTTTAAGAATTAAATTTTTCAATAAGTTTTGTACACATGCATGCAAATGTGGAAAAATATAAATGTTTTGAGCACAAGAGTCTTTCAATATTGCAGTGCTTGCGTTAAAAATGTCAGCGGTGTACAAGAATTTTAGGAGAAATTAGCAGAAACAGAAAAGTTTTGCAAAAAGGTATCTGATGTTCCCAGTATAATATAATTCAATGGAACATGTATTCATGTAATAATACACTGCAGTACAGCGGAACATGTCATTATTTTTGTAATATAACATTCAATGCATAAATTATTTACAATATGTTATTTTCTGAGTAGTCCAGTTATAGTGAATTATTTAGCAGTTGGAAGTCTTTCTATAATTATTTTAGGCAAAAACAACCAATTTCCAACCAACTACCAGATCCGTACACGGTCAGTTCTCATTTCAGTTGCAGCAGCCATCAACAGAAGCAGTAAATGTTCTTCAGGCTTTATGTGGAACAAACCCACAGGGAATGTATTTGCTTCCATTTTACAGCACATCATGGATAGAATTAAGATACACACAGGCGAAAATTAAGATGTATTTAAAGAGGTCTGCCGTTTGCTGTTTCAAAGTACATTCCTTTTGAGAGCCACCATTTTTAAGCACTTAAACCCTAAAAGATCTTTGATGGTACTCTGAGATAGATGATCTGGAGCTCTTCCACCCCACAATTACCAGAGATCATCTGCACATCTCTCTAACTTTAACCAAAGACCTGAGCCTTTTGAAGGTCTGTGAAGGAACTTAATGCAAGACAGAGATCCAAATGCTTTGCAAATTTGTCCCAGACACACACCATTTGCCAGCCAGAGAAAAAAGAAAAGCAGTGAGATATAGTACTTCGATGATGATCATAATAACTGAATTCTCTTCTCTTTTTTTTAAAGGCAGAAATGGTGAAGGATGGAAACTATATTATGAAAATGATAATATACCAGTGTTCAGCACATGTGGCATTATTTAATTGCTTAAAAAAAAGGATGGAAATATGTCTACTGGTATTAAACAAAATAGAAAATGACTTGCATGAATTCTGTATAAATGAACAATGTAATTTAAGGATAATTTCAAATGCAAATTTTAGGTCAATAGCATTAGATATTATGCCAGAAATGGGAGCCGCAAGGAATTGCTATAGGGGGTCAGTGGAAAAGGTTAGAAAAAAAACTAACAAACAGTGAAAACACTTAAATAAATAAATAAAATTAAGATTAAACCAAAATAAATAAATAAATTTTTAAATAAATAAAATATTAAAGGTTAATAAATACATCTTAACAATACAGCACAACTAAATATTTCAAAAAATAATTTACACATAGTGATTTCAGCAGTATAAATTGTCTTCATGCATGAAAATGTAGAGATGCCGTTAAACGTTTTAGGACAGGATTAAATAGTTAAAATAAATAAATAATAAAAATAAGATCAAACTATATAAATTAATGAAAAATTAGATTTAGATAAATTATATTTTTAATAGAAATGAATAACAGTACATTACTATAGTGAGTATGGGAAAACGTGTGGCAATATAAACCTTTTTTTTTTTTCAAATAATATTTTACACAATATTAATTTTTACAGTATAAATTGACTCTTTAAATATGAAAATATAAAGCTGCCATTTACATTTTAGGATGGGAATGAAAACAGTGTAAAAATAAATAAATAATAAGATTTAACAAAAAATTTATTTAGATAATAAAATATTTAATATAAAAGAATAAATACATCTAACAGTGTAGTACTATTAGTGAGTAGGGGAAAAAACATAACATGGTAACAAATAATCAAATAATATTTTACACATAATATACATTTTTACAGTATCTTTATACATGAAAATATATATCTACCTTTTAGATTTTAGGATGGGAGATGATCATATTTGGGGTCAAATATGGGTCACTTTGACCCATTAATACTAACACTTACTATTCTATTTGTATATCTATTTATTTTTTATTTATTTAAAAAACCTTGCTACGTGTGTATGGTGATTGACTAACTGGGACTAGTCGCAGCAATTGCGTATTGTTGCCCTTTGATTGCTTCTATTGTTCTCCTCGTTTGTAAGTCACTTTGGATAAAAGCGTCTGCTAAATGATTAAATGTAAATGTAAAATGATTTAAAACAGCTGACTAACACCAGGTTTTTTTGTAGTACTGCGGTATGAATATAACTTTACATTATTAATTACAGCGCACACTTGCACACTTTAGAGAACAGATTTCTCCACGGTTGACATGGTTGTATCTGACCCGCTGTGACTGACCTATTTAACACTGTGAACTGTGGAGTGCACGCTTATGATAGAACGTTCCTCTAGAGACGACAGCGTCATGTCTGACCTGCTGAGTTTGACCTACTTAACACTATGAACTCTGGGTCGTTGGGTAACTCAGCCCGGGTACATGTGCACATTCACTGAGAGACTGCAGAGGGTAAAAATATATATATATATATAACACATTAGTACAGTCTTTAATGCCCTTCAGATGTATTCACTGCACACTTGCCCTACAGCTTCATTAAAGACTTCTCTGGCACTAAATTGTTTTCACTATGCCATCTGCCACCCTGAAAGAAAAATAAATAGGTGGTGGAGTGAGAGAAAAATACACAACGCAAAAAAAGGTACTCTGTCGCCATCTAGTGAAATTTGTGGGTAGATCAGAACAGAGATGAAGAGTGAAGAGGGTCATTTTTTATTAGTTTAGCATTCTATGTGAAAATTTGTTTATTGTATATAGGATAATATTTATATATGTTGTTAACCAACCACACCTTGAGCCTTTGTGTTAACCCATTTGTGCCCAAATTTTTCTGAATGGTTTCATGCATATAGTCCTGTTAATAGTGTCCTATGTGAACATGTTCTGCATTTATTTTCCCCAGGGTTTTGTTTTGTTTCTTAAAAAACGTGTTTGAATGTGCGGCAACTATAGTTGCCGGTGGGCAAATATGTTGTATGCACCCCTCAATGTAAAATTTGAATAGGAGGATAACATTTATGCATCTAACTCAAAATAACTGCTTTCAACAGATCAACAGATCAATCAAAGTTGAAGAACATTCGATGCGAACACAAAAAAAAAGCTGCATCTAACTTATAAACTCTTGAATATGAAAACATAACAAACAACTAATCCGTTTGTTTTAAAGTGGTGGAACATAGTGCAGAACAAAGTACAGCCGTTAAGTTGCTCCAACAGAGCATTGTGAATTAAAATGTTAAATTACATCTATATGTGACCCTGGACCACAAACCCAGTCATAAGTTGCACGGGTATATTTGTAGCAATAGCAAACAACACATTGTATGGGTCAAAATTATTGATTTTTTTTTTTTCTTTAATGCCAAAAATCATTAGGATATTAAGTAAAGATCATGTTCAATTAAGATATTTTGTAAATTTTCTACTGTAAATATATAAAAAATTCTTTTTGTGAGTGGATATACATTGTTAAGGACTTCCTTTGGTCAACTTTAAGGCAATTTTCTCAATATTTAGATGTTTTTTGCACCTTCAGATTCCAGATTTTCAAATAGTTGTATCTCGGCCAAATGTCCTATCCTAACAAACCATACATCAATGGAAAGCTTATATATATTCAGCTTTCAGATGATGTATAAATCTTAATTTAAAAAAATTGACCCTTATGACTGGTTTTGTAGTCCAGGGTCACATATAACAAACTAACAAAAAATAAATAAATTAAAAATACATTAACAAATAACAATATATAATATATAACAATATAAAATATTATGAAAGCAAAAAAGCCCATCGGCAACTATAGTTGCCACTTGGACTTTTGACTAAGTATACAAAAAACTACAGATCTCTTGTAAGATTTGTTTTGTTTGGATGATTCTAGAGACCCTCATGATTATGTAGATATATATATCAACAAAAAATTCTTAATATTAACATGAAAATTACTTTTCTTTGGGAGGGTTTGCCTTCGATATGCTTCCTGAAAGTTGACCGCCTCATGTCACAGGAAGGAAGTGAATACCTTTTTTTTGTTCTTGAAATCCTTTATTTGGATGTTTTCTTGCTTGTCATTGAGAAATAAAACATGGAAAACATCTAGAAAAAAACTTACAAAAGGAAAATGACAACCATACACTGCGGCAACTACCTTTTACTTCTAAATAAATTCCGGTGGGCTAAAATGGGTTAACAAGGAAAACCAAGCAACAATGCCATCTATTGATCAAAACAAACACCACACGGACTATAACCTGTAGGCCGCACTGGGCAGCCTTTCTTGCTACATTAGGTGTTATTTCACTTTGTGGACAGAGGAACTGTGTTTAACCATTGACTGTGTCTGATTCAGTCAGTTATTGAAGCCTAAATAAAAAAAAAATTAAGGAATCTAAAAATTAAAGTTTTTATAGCAGGGAAATGCAAAGCAAACACACACACACGCATGTTTGTTTTTGTGAAATGTGGGGACATTCCATAGGCGTAATGGTTTTTATACTGTACAAACCGTATTTTCTATCCCCCTACACTACCCCTACCCCTAAACCTAACCATCACAGGAAACTGTGCACACTTTTACTTTCTCACAAAAACTCATTCTGTATGATTTATAAGCCTTTTGAAAAGTGGGGACATGGGTAATGTCCTCATAAGTCACCCTCTCCTTGTAATACCTATGTCATACCCATGTCATTATACACATTTGTGTCCTGATATTTCACAAAAACATGCCCACACACACATAAGGACTTTGAGTACTCATAATGTTGGTCAAGCCAACACACACACACACACACGCCAACTTCAGAAAAGGCATTATCATGAAGATAAAAGACTTCTGCTTTGTGTGGTAATGGGCTATAAAGAGTGCATGGTGATAATTTGAAATCTGAAATTTGTTGGTTAAAGGGTTAGTTCACCCAAAAAGAAAATTCTGTCATTAATTACCCGTTCCAAACTCGCTAGTCCTTCGTTCATCTTTAGAACACTAACAGTATTTTTGATGAAATCCGACAGGTTCTTTTTTATCTCCCATAGAAAGCAACAAAACCACCACATTCATGGTCCAGAGAAGTATTAAAAACATTATTAAAATAGTCAACGTGTCTACAGTGGTTCAACCTTAATGTTATGAAGTGACGAGAATACTTTTTGTGTGCAAAAAATAAACAAAAATAACGACTTTATTTAAAAAATTCGTCTCTACCCTGTCAGTCTCCTATGCCGTTGACGCAGTGCAGCGCTTCTGTTTACACGTCCGAACGCCGGCTCAGTATCGGCCAACGCTGTTCACATGAGCAGCACGACGCAGGGTAGTGAGGAAATTGTTGAATAAAGTTGTTATATTTGTTTTGTTTTTGCACACAAAAGGTATTCTCGTCACTTCATAACATTAAGGTTTTTGGTTCCCAGAACATTCTTTCGTTAAGGTTTGTTTTTTGTCTGGAACGTTTTCTTTCAACATTCCTCTGACGTTATCCTAACATTCTCCTAACGTTATTTTAGCATTCTCCTAATGTTATTCGTAACGTTATTTTAATGTTCATATACAGTGGCAAGAAAAAGTATGTGAACCCCTTGCAGAATCTGTGAAAATGTGTATAATTTTAATGAAATAAGAGGGATCACACAAAATGCATGTTATTTTTTGTTTAGTAATGTTCTGAGTAAGATATTTTACATAAAAGATGTTTGCATTTAGTTCACAAGACAAAACAATAGCTGAATTTATTAAAATGACCCCATTCATAAGTATGTGAACCATTGATTCTTAATACTGTGTGTGGTTACCTGATGATCCACAACTGTTTTTTTGTTTTGTGATGGTTCTTCATGAGTCTCTTGTTTGTTCTGAGCAGTTAAACTGAGCTCTATTCTTTAGAAAAATCTTCCATGTCCTGCAGATTCTTCAGTTTTCAAGCATTTTTGCATATTTGAACCCTTTCCAGCAGTGACTGTATGATTTTGAGATCCGTCTTTTCACACTGAAGACA
This sequence comes from Anabarilius grahami, assembly GCA_003731715.1. Lineage (NCBI taxonomy): Eukaryota > Metazoa > Chordata > Actinopteri > Cypriniformes > Xenocyprididae > Anabarilius > Anabarilius grahami. Next base: position 2,205,124 of record RJVU01075544.1, read on the forward strand.
ATTGAGGGACTCAAACTCAACTATTAAAAAAGGTTCAAACATTCACTGATGCTCCAGAAGGAAACACGATGCATTAAGAGTCGATGCATTAATTTTAACATTCCCCTAACATTATTCTACCATTCCTCTAACGTTATTCTAACGTTCCCCTAACAATACTTTAACGTTATTCTAACAAAGCTTGGTTCCCAGAATGTTCTTTTTTAAGGTTTGTTTTTGGTTAGCCAGGAAAGTTTTCTTAACAGAAATATAACTTATTCTAATGTTTCCAGAATGTTCCCCTAACCTCTTTACCCTGATATCATTACCCCACTGTTCTAATGTTCCCCTAACGTTATCCTAAAGTTATTTTAATGTTCTCCTAACGTTATATTAACGTTCTTCTAACGTTATTTTAACACTCTCCTAACTTTATTCTAACGTTCCCCTAATGTTCCCCTAACGTTATTCTAACGTTATTCTGACATTATTTTAACGCTCTCCTAACGTTATTCTAACATTACTTTAATGTTCTTCTAACGTTCCCCTAACGTTATTCTAACGTAATTCTAATGTTATGTTGTTACTGTCTTACTCCGATATCATGACTCTGCTGTACATTAGTTATCATAAATATTTTTTTAAATGTCACATTGCATTTATTTTTTGTTAATAAATGTATATAGTATATAAAGAAATGTAATGTGTATATTTACATAATTGTAATGTGTATATTCACGTTATTTTAGCGTTCTCCTAATGTTGGATGGAACTGAAATAAACACTTTGATTGGTGCGATCCTATCAGACTTATGATAGCAACCTGATTCGTAACAAAGCACTGTTCGCCAGAGGAGAACTGGCCCCCCGACTAAGCCTGGTTTCTCCCAAGGTTTTTTTTTTCTCTCCATTTTAACACCTATTTGCCACTTGTTTGCCACCTGTTTGCCACCTGATGTCACCTGATGGAGTTTGGGTTCCTTGCCGCTGTCGCCTTTGGCTTGCTTAGTTGGGGACACTTGACATTTGACTTGACATTTGATATTCAACAGTATTCTTGACATTTAATCAACAGTGCTTCTGATCTGCCTGCATTGACACTATTCTTTAAGAGCTGCTGTGCAGCCAAAATTATGTACCAGTTATCAATGTAAAGCTGCTTTGACACAATCTGCATTGTAAAAAGCGCTATATAAATAAAGGTGACTTGACTTGACTTGACTTGTTATTCTAATGTTCCCCTAATGTTATTCTAACTTTACTCTGATGTTCTCCTTACGTTATTGTAACATTCTCGTAATGTTATTTTAACGTTTATATGTTATTTTAGCATTCCCCTAACGTTATTCTAACTTTACTCTAATGTTCTTGTAACGTTATTTTAACGTTCTCGTCACATTATTTTAATGTTCCTATAATGTTATTTTAACGTTCCTCTGACGTTATTCTACCATTCCTCTAACGTTATTCTAATATTACCCTAACGTTATTTTAACACTCTCCTAACGTTACTTTAACGTTATTTTAATGTTCCCCGAACATTATTTTAACGCTCTCCTAACGTTATTCTAACATTACTTTAATGTTCTTCTAACGTTCCCCTAACGTTATTCTAATGTAATTCTAATGTTATGTTGTTACTGTCTTACTCCGATATCATTACTCCGCTTTACATCAGTAATCAAATATTTTCTTAAATGTCACATTTCTTTTATTTTTTTGTAAATAAATGTATATAGTATATATAGTAATGTAATGTGTATATTTACATAACTATGGTATGTAACAACAATTGAAATGCCTACTCCAGTGGTTTCCAACCATGGTCCTGGAGTACCCGCAACACCATCTGAGGTCTAGGAGTCTTTACTAACGAGCTGATGAGTTGAATCAGGTGTGTTTGATGGAACATTCTATCCCAGCTAACAAATTTTGGTTCCCAGAACGTTCTTTTTTAAGGTTTGTTTTTGGTTAGCCAGGAAATTTTCTTAACGGAAATATAACTTTTTCTAATGTTTCTAGAATGTTCCCCTAACCTCTCTTTACCCTGATATCATTACCCCACTGTACATCTGTAATCATCCAGCACACCCGCGACCCAGTATAGTATAAACGGTATTTTGGTTCCTAGAACTTTAGTTTTTGGTTCCCAGAATATTATTTTTTTAAGGTTTATTTTTTTTCTAGCGTTCCCCTAATGTTATTCTAACGTTCCTATAACGTAATTCTAACGTTCTCCTACCGTTATTCTAACATTACCCTAACGTTATTATAATGTTATTCTAACGTTCCCCTAATGCTCCCCTAACGTTATTCTAACATTACTTTAACATCTCCTAATGTTATTTTAACGTTATTCTAACATTATTTTAACGTTCCCTTAATGTTATTTTAACGTTATGCTAACATTATTTTAACATTCCCCTAACGTTATTATAACGTTCCTCTAACGCTCCCTTAATGTTATTTTAACGTTCCTATAACGTAATTCTAACGTTCTCCTAACGTTATTCTAACATTACCCTAACGTTATTATAATGTTATTCTAACATTCCCCTAATGTTCCCCTAACGTTATTCTAACATTATTTTAACATCCCCTAATGTTATTTTAACGTTATTCTAACATTATTTTAACATTATTTTAACGTTCCCTTAATGTTATTTTAATGTCATTCTAACGTTATGCTAACATTATTCTAACATTCCCCTAACGTTATTTTAATGTTATTTTAATGTTCTCCTAACATTATTTTAACGTTCCTACAACGTTATTCTATCGTTCCCCTAACGTTATTTTAACGTTCCCCTAACGTTATTCTAGCGTTCCCCTAACATTATTTTAACATTCCCCTGACGTTGTTTTAACATTCCTATAATGTAATGCTAATGTTCTTCTAACGTTATTCTAACATTCCCCTAACGTTATTATAACATTATTTGAACGTTCCCCTAACGTTATTCTAACGTTACTCTGATGTTCTTGTAACGCTATTTTAACGTTCTTGTAACGTTATTTTAATGTTCCCCTATTGTTATTCTACTGTTCCCCTAACGTTATTTTAATGCTCTCATAACGTTACTTTTGTTATTCTAACGTTCCCCTAACGTTATTCTAACATTATTATAACGTTCCCCTAACGTTATTCTACTGTTACTCTGATGTTCTTGTAACGTTATTTTAACGTTCCTCTAATGTTATTTTAATGTTTCCCTAACATTATTTTAACGTTCCCCTAACATTGTTCTAATGTTCCCCTAACGTTATTCTAGCATTATTCTGACGTTATTCTAACGTTCCCCTAACGTTATTTTAACGTTCTCCTAATGTTATTCTAACGTTACTCTGATGTTCTTCCTTTGTTATTTTAACATTCCCCTAACGTTATTCTACCATTCGCCTAACATTATTCTAACGTTCCCCTAACTTTATTCTAATGTTATTTTAACGTTCTCCTAACGTTATTTTAACATTCTCCTAATGTTATTCTAACATTCCGCTAACGTTATTCTAATGTTATTTTAACGTTCTCCTAACATTATTCTAACATTCCTCTGTTATTTTAACATTCTTATAACGTTATTCTAACATTCCCAGAACATTCCCCTAACCTCTGATATCATTACCCTACTGTATGTCAATAATCATCCAGTTATTCTAAAATTCCCCTATCGTTATTCCAATGTTCTGTTAAAGTTCCTCAAATGTTATTCTAATGTTTCCTTAACGTTCCCAGAACATTGTTTTCACTGATCCATGTGAATGGGGATCTTTTTGACAACGTTGTTGACTGTACATGAAAAATGCAAAGGAAAAACTTTCCAGATTTTGGGTACACCGTTGTTATGTAAACGTACCCTAAAATGTGCACTCAGGGTACTCCAGGACCAGGGTTGGGAACCACTGGCCTCTGCCCAATGAAATGCTGTTCTTATGCCATCGTAAAGTATTACAAATAAAAAAAAATTTTATTAAAGGTACAATCTAGTTAGTGTATAAGAATCAGTGAGCACTGCATAGGGACCCTGTGAATGGAGGAATGCAGTTTATGATTCCATTTAAATTTAGTCAATCTGTGTGCAGATAAAATATAAAAATGGCTACTTTGACCAGCAGATGGCACCATTGTCTTCATTGTACACAAAGAGCACCTTTGTACTTTCCCTGGGCTTGGTTAAACGCACAAAACAAAGAGAAGTAATTATATATATATATATATATACTGCATGTCGGTGAATTTATGATTTTGCAAACACCAAAAAAATCCTCATGTGCTCCAGGTTTCTGTAAATCCAACTCATCATCTTACTGTAAGACTCATCCTGCTCTTTAAATTTTCAACTAAATTGAATCCACATAAGCAGAATAGATGTTTTCTGAAGCGTAGCAGAGACATCAGTCATTCACAGTTTATTTTAAAGCAATACCACACAAAGCAGAATCTGCTTCTTTTTTTCTTTTTTTTGCATTTTCTTTTTATAATACTTAAAATATCATTTACAATTTGCTATAAATTCCCTTGATATGTAAACTGTAAGATTATAGTTTGGTTGTTTAATTTTTAATGCTGTGTTCCAGTTTCTTTGCTGAGTGGGCAAAAATAATCATGGCTGTGTGTGAACACGATACCCTGAGCTAGCTGAATTGATTCCAGAAGGATGGACTGTGTTGAGATGAGGGCTCAGCATCATTTCTTTTACTCATTTCAGTCACAATTCGTCCCTTATCCATCAATCCCAAAAGCTTCCATAACAAACTCAATCACTCTTATACTAATCAGTTTTATGTTGATGAAGGGCAAATCCATCTGCAACCTATTTATATCATATTTTCTATATCCCTTTTGTAGCCTACCAGAGTGAATGATGGTCAAGCAGCTTTCGTGGAGGAATGGCCCCTTTTGGAGCCATTATCTGTGGCATTATTCTGGCAGAGCGATAGGCTGGACCCTGGAGGGGACAGCTGAGTCATTTGGCAGAGCCCGGCAAGCCAATTGGTCAGGGAAGTTATGAAGACAACACTAGATTTGTGAGCACCTTACAAGCGCTGCCTCCCCACAGGTAACACAGCCAGTGGGTTGGGAATGACTTTCAAGACAAAAATCATTACTAGCTAATAACCTCTACCTATAGCACTGTATGTTGTTTTATAGCTATAATAAATATCTATTGATGACATTTTCTTGTTTATTTATAACTATTTAGAGTATAAAAAAACCCCACATGTATTTGTAACTCAATCTTCTTGTTTTCCACTAGCTCAGTTGATTTTAACAACTCAACGTGTGTTCGACTTGTGGCGATGCTGAGAGCAGACGGCTCTGCATGCTTTCGAAGTGCTTTTGCTGTACTTTGATGTAATACACAGATCAGTCTGCACAGCACTGCTTCAAGTCGAACACACCTTTACATCGTTAAAGGATTAGCTCACTCCAGAATTAAAATGTCCAGATAATTTACTCACCCCCATGTCATCCAAGATGTTCATGTCTGTCTTTCTCCAGTCAAAAAGAAATTAAGATTTTTGAGGAAAAGATTCCAGGACTTTTTCTCCATATAGTGGACTTCAACAGGGAACAACGGGTTGAAGGTCCAAATTGAAGGTCACATAATTGTTTTACCTTTTTTTTTTTTGTAAAGGCCATTTTACTTAGTCTTTGCACGTTCGCTTAAATACTGGGTCGGTACTTCCGCCTACGTCACACTTGACCTTTTCAACATGACTATGTAATGCGTGAAGTCGTTGATGCATATAGCAGAGCTAGTGCAAGATATTTCCACCATGTTTTTATTGATAGTTCAGATACAAAATTGCTTGATATAAAATGAAATCTGGAGATGCAGTTTGATCTGATATGGACTTAAATCTCAGAATCCCACACAGCATCCTATTCTTGCACTCGCTGTCATCACTGTTTCACGGAACTTATCTGAGAGCACACAGCTGTGCTCTTCCCTTCAACTGTAAAATGGCTGTCACATATCAGTGAGTTCTTGCCCTCATAAGCTGTTTCTGTGTCTGGACTTACACTATCAGGGTCTGTCCCTACAGCAGCTGTCTGAATCCACAGAAACAACTCACCTGAGAGACCATACGTTTGCAGGTACTTACAAAGGCATATCTGCATTAATAGCTAACAATTTTTTCCTGAGGTGTAGTGACATTTGTTTTGTGTAAAGGGGTTTCCCTGAGAGTATTAGGTAAATGTGTGTTTCACAGGCATACTTTTTGATTGTGTTCATACAATTATGCTCATGCATGCATACATATTTATAAGGTATCTAACTTTTAGACCTCTAGTGGTTAAAAAACAAAACTATGTGCACTATGGGCTATTTCAAAACACTGCTTCGAAGCTTTATGAATCTTTTGTTTCAAATCAATCAGAATCAGAATCAGAAAGAGCTTTATTGCCAGGTATGTTGTTTACACATACTAGGAATTTGTTTTAGTGACAGAAGCTCCACAGTGCAACAGAGTAACAGCGACAAGACAAGACACATAATAAAAAGTATAAAATAATAATATACAAATTTACAAGATAGACAAAGTGCAAAAAGAAAAGCAAAAAACAATATATAATATAGACAATTGTATGTACAGTTATGTGTGCAAATTTGAAATATAAGTAAGTGTTTTAAGTAAATAATGTGTAATAGTGTTGTGTGTTCCGTGTTTGTCAAGTGTTCCTGAGATGGATTGCCTGAGGGAAGAAACTGTTCCTGTGTCTGGTCGTTCTGGTGCTCAGGGCTCTGTAGCGTCGACCAGATGGCAACAGTTCAAAGAGGGAGTGTGCTGGATGTGAGGGGTCCAGAGTGATCTTCTTTGCCCTTTTTCTCACTCTGGATAAGTACAGTTCTTGGAGAGTGGGGAGGGTTGTGCCAATGATTCGCTCAGCAGACCGGACTACCCTCTGTAGTCTTCTGAGGTCAGATTTGGTTGCTGAGCTGAACCAGACGGTAATTGAAGTGCAGAGGATGGATTCAATGATGGCAGAGTAGAACTGTTTCAGCAGCTCCTGTGGCAGGTTGAACTTCCTCAGCTGGCGAAGGAAGTACAACCTCTGCTGGGCCTTTTTCACAATGGACTCGATGTGGTTGTCCCACTTCAGGTCCTGGGAGATGGTGGTGCCCAGGAACCTGAATGACTCCACTGCAGTCACAGTGCTGTTCATGATGGTGAGTGGGGGGAGAGCAGGGGGGTTTCTCCTGAAGTCCACGATCATCTCCACTGTCTTGAGCATGTTGAGCTCCAGGTTGTTAAGACTGCACCAGACAGCCAGCAGTTCAACCTCCAGTCTGTAAGCAGACTCGTCACCGTCCCGGATGAGGCCGATGACTGTGGTGTCATCCGCAAACTTCAGGAGCTTGACAGAGGGGTCTTTAGAGGTGCAGTCATTGGTGTAGAGGGAGAAGAGCAGTGGGGAGAGGACACAGCCCTGAGGGGCGCCGGTGCTGATGGTGCGGGTGCTGGATGAGAATTTTCCCAGCCTCACTAGCTGCTGCTTGTCTGTCAGGAAGCTGGTGATCCACTGACAGACAGAGGTGGGCACAGAGAGCTGAGTTAGTTTGGGCTGGAGGAGTGATGGGATGATGGTGTTAAAAGAAGAGCTGAAGTCCACAAACAGGATCCTCACATAAGTCCCTGGTCTGTCCAGATGCTGTAGATCATAATGCAGTCCCATATTGACTGCATCATCCACAGACCTGTTTGCTCGGTAAGCAAACTGCAGGGGGTCCAGTGAGGTCATTCAGATAAGCCAGAACAAGTCTTTCAAATGACTTCATGGCCACAGACGTTAGAGCCACAGGTCTGTAGTCATTAAGACCAGTAATTTTGGGTTTCTTTGGGACGGGGATGATGGTGGAGCATTTGAAGCATGAGGTGACTTCGCACAGCTCCAGTGATCTGTTGAAGATCTGCGTGAAGATGGGGGCCAGCTGGTCGGCGCAGGTTTTCAGACAGGCTGGTGAAACGCTGTCTGGGCCTGATGCCTTTCTTCTCTTGTTCTTTCTGAAGACCTGGCGCACATCATCTTCACTGAACTGAAGTGGAGGTGTGGGGGAGAGGGGGGTTGTTGGAGGTGTTAATGGTGAGTTTTCAAACCTGCAATAAAACTCGTTCAGATCGTCTGCCAGTCTTTGATTCTCCACAGAGCTGGGGGATGGTGTCTTGTAGTTGGTGATAACTTTCAGACCTTTCCACACTGAAGCTGTGTCATTAGAAGAGAACTGATTCCGTTTGTCAGAAAAATTCCTCTTTGCCACTCTGATCTCCTTTTCCAGTGTGTATTTGGCCTGTTTGTAGAAGACTCTGTCCCCTTTTCTGCGAGCATCTTCTTTGGCCTGACGGAGCTGGCTGAGTTTTGCAGTAAAACAGGGTTTGTCGTTGTTGTAAGTTAAATGAGTCTTTGTAGGAATGCACAAATCCTCACAGAAACTGTCATGGGTTCGAATCTCAGGTCCGGCAGGGATTGTCGGTGAGGGGAGTGAATGTTCAGCGCTCTCCCCACCCTCAATACCATGACTGAGGTGAGACCCTTGAGCAAGACCCCCAACTGCTCCCCGGGCGCCGCAGCAATGGCTGCCCACTTCTCCGGGTGTGTGTTCACGGTGTGTGTGTTCACTGCTGTGTGTGTGCACTTGGATGGGTTAAATGCAGAGCACAAATTCCGAGTACGGGTCACCATACTTGGCCACATGTCACTTCACTTCACTTCACTTCACTTCATCAACAATATCAATATCTTAATGTAACAGTCTCTGTGAGCTCGTCCAGATCGGTGGCAGCAGCTTCAAAAACACTCCAATCAGTCCATTCGAAACAGGCTTGTAAAGCCCGCTCTGTTTCGGTGGTCCATCTCTTTACAGTCTTTGCTACAGGTTTAGCTGATTTCAGTTTCTGCCTGTAGGTCGGTATGAGATGAACTAAACAGTGATCAGAGAGCCCCAAAGCTGCCCGTGGGACAGAGTGATATGCATCCTTTATTGCTGTGTAACAGTGATCCAGTGTATTACTGTCTCTGGTGGGACAAGTAACATGCTGTCTGTATTTTGGAAGTTCACGTGAGAGAACGGCTTTATTAAAGTCCCCGAGAATGATTAAAACAGAGTCCGGGTGTTGTTGCTCGCTCTCTGTGATCATATCAGCGAGTAACTGTATAGCCGAGCTCACGTGCGCTTGCGGAGGAATGTAGACGCTCACCAGAATGAACGAGCAAAACTCCCGTGGCGAATAGAATGGTTTGCAGTTAATGAAGAGTGTTTCAAGATCTGGACAGCACGTCTTCTTTAACACAGTTACATCTGAACACCACCTTTCGTTGATGTAAAAGCACGTCCCGCCACCGCGTGATTTCCCTGTTGATTCTGCGTTGCGATCTGATCTAAACAGCTGAAAGCCCGGCAGACTAAACACGCTGTCCGGAATGGCGTCGTTCAGCCAGGTTTCCGTGAAGCACAGAGCAGCCGAGTTCGAAAAATCCTTATTTGTCCGGGAGAGCAGAAGGAGTTCGTCCGTTTTGTTGGGCAGAGAGCGGAGAATCGCCAGATGGATGCTAGGCAGCGGCGTTCTTAATCCGCGCTGTCTGAGCTTCACGAGAGTGCCGGCGCGCTTTCCCCGTCTGCGCGTCCTGAAGCGTCTAAACAGCGCTGCCGCTCCGCCGACTACAACATTCAACAAAACGTCTGAATAATCGAAATCCGGTAAAAGATTTTGTGGTGTGTACTGCCGAATGTTCAGCAGTTCATCCCTGGTAAAACTGATGGTGTTTGAAAAACAAAAAACAGGAAAAACTAACAAAAACAGAACAAACACTGAAGAGCTAAGCACTGTGGCTGCCATGCGCGGCGCCATCTTGAAAGGTGTCCTGGTGTCAATGGTTCGGAGCACCAAAATCACGTGATTTCAGTAAACGAGGCTTCGTTTACACGATCCGAACCACTGATTCGGCCGTCACTAGATATTGTTGAAAAGTCATTATTTTGTTTTTTTGCCACACAAAAAGTATTCTCGTCATTTTATAATATTAAGGTTGAACCACTGTTTCATGTACTCACATGAACTGTTTTAAATATGTCTTTAGTACCTTTCTGGATCTTGAGAGGTTCAGTGACATTGCTGGCAATAGAGGCCTCACTGAGCCATCAGATTTCATCAAAAATATCTTAATTTGTGTTCTGAAGATGAACGAAGGTCTTATGGGTTTGGAACAACATGAGGGTGAGTAATTAATGACATAATTTTCATTTTTGGGTGAACTAACCCTTGAAGCTGTACAGTAATAGCTCCCCTGCTAGAGATTTTACTTTCCCAGAACATTCTCAGAACGTCCCCACTGGTGTTAAGGACGTTGCCTGAATGTTCAGAGACGGTCACGATGTGGAGTTCTTTTAAGGTTTGGGAGACGTTATTTGATGGACCTTCAGGGAGCATTCAGGACATTCTCTGAAGGTTTTGGGAACCATATTTTATAGAAATTTGATCAAATAGGTTTGGATGCTCATTTTTGATGATTTCATAATCATACAGTGGCCTTATTCAGTGATCTCTAAATATTGTATTCCTTTCATGTTGTTGTAGTCCTTTAGTCCTATAAAAACGTATAAAATCCTGTCCTGCTTTGATATTTTGAAAGTTTTTATCATTGTTCAGAAATTATTCAGACAGGATCATGTAGACTCACACAGACATCAAGATTCTGCGTATGAACCTCAACAATGGTGACAAAATTTACAGATTAACTCTGAGCATCACAAAACAAGCTACTAAAGTCACAAAAAAGATTTTTGTTTATTGTCACCATTGTTGAGGTTCATACGCTGAATCATGATGTCTGTGTGAGTCTAAAAGACACTTCTCAAAACTCTGTCTGTATAATGAAAAAAAAAAAAAAAAGAAACTCAGAAAAAAACAATGACTAACTGTTAGTTTTGCATTAATTAACAGTTAATTCTCTCAAAGTTTAGACTGTGGAGAAGATCAGTGAATCAGGACACTCCATGATGATTGAATCACCCTCACTAAATAACCAAATTCATCTCATCAGAATTTCTCTTGCAATTTTTCTGTAACAAGTGTGTTTTGGAAACACAGTTAAAGCAGCCAGAGAAAATTTAACATTAAAATATCAAGAATCAAGAGCCCATCTGAAGCAAACACTCACCTCCATAACTGTGACTTCAAACTTTATTATTTTCTATAAACACCCACATAGAAGGTGACGTTCTCGTGACTTTGCGCAACGTTGCCTAAAAGTTCTCTAAAGGTGATGAAAATTCCAAACCTTTACAGAACATTAGGGACATTCCTAAAACGTCCTCTTTTGGTAATGAAAGTGCTGCAGTTCAAGGTTCCTTATATGATTTCAGGGGGACATTCCAATTTGGTTATTTTATGGTCATATAAGAATGTTACAAAGAGGATATTTGGGACATTAACTGAACGTTCCCACACGGTCCTCTGTTGGTCATTTAATAACGTTCCTGATATGAGTTTAGGGGGACGTTCTATTTTGGTTATTTTATGGTCGCGCGAGAACGTTACAAAGAGGACATTTGGGAAGTTATAAGAACGTCCTATAGGAATAGTCCTCTAAACATTCCCAGAACGTCCTGAATGTTCCCTGAAGGTCCACCAAATAACATCCCCCAATCCTCAAAAGAACTCCACATCGTGACCGTCTCTGAACGTTCTGGGAACGTTATTAGACAACGTCCTTAACACCAGTGGGGACGTCTGGGAATATTTAGGGGACTATTACTATAAGACGTTCTGTTAACTTCCCAAATGTCCTCTTTGTAACGTTCTCGCGAGACCATAAAATAACCAAAATAGAACGTCCACCTAAACTCATATCGAGAACGTTATTAAATGACCAACAGAGGACAGTGTGGGAACATTCTTTTACTGTCCCAAATGTTCTCTTTGTAACATTCTTTTTTGACCATAAAATAGCCAAAATGAAACGTCCCCCTAAAGTCATATAAGGAACCTTAAGCTACAGCACTTTCATTACCAAAAGAGGACGTTTTAGGAAGGTCCCGAATGATCTGTAAAGATCTGAATCTTCGTCACCTTTAGATAACTTTCAGGGAACCTTGCGCAAGGTTCTGAGAATGTCGCCTTCTACGTGGGTCATATCTTGTTCCTTGTGGTAATCAAACCACAAGCCTTTTCTCCATACCAGATCAATCTGTTCATACTTTATGTTAAATAATAATGTCTAAAAATATACTGAAAGTCACCCAAAAATTTTGTTATCCTGAGAAAAATGGCTTTCTGCAGCAGGGTAACTCAGCTCCTGTCAAGATGTACCAAACACCACTCAAATGTCAGATTTTTCATCAAGTGTACCACAGCTTAGTCACCATGACTGACAGCCCATCCTTTCACCCACAGCCTGTCTGCTAGCTGAATGGACATCTCTGGTGTCACTTTCCCAGATGAGAGGACGTCTTTGATATAATATGGATAAAAGTCTGTGTGTGTGTCCTTTCTGAAAGAGAGTGACTGACTTAATGTGCGTGTCACGTGGCCTCTCTTCCCAGAAAGGGATTCTTTACTACCATGTAAGGAGGGAGCGGAATACTAAATATCAGCAGTCTACGTCACATTGGGGGACTTATCTCCGTGGCAACCGACATGCCAGGGTGTCCTAGGGCTGATCCTAAACCATCCGAATTTAAAGGAAATTATTCAATGGGAGCGTAATTCACATTTGCCCCTTCTAGTTGCAAGACTTTCGAAATTGCAACTTGGTTAGTCTTGAGGTCTAACCAATTTGAATGTTGTGTCACCAAGGTCGTTTACACACATAAGTGGTATTCTGAGGTTACGTCTCATTGCTGTTACAGGAGATTTGCTTTAAATCAGTAAAGTCACTGTGGCATAGAGTAAAAGGGTCGAGAGGGATGATAGAGAGGAGAAAAGAGCAGGAGATTTCCATTTCTGGTTTATTTCTGGCTGTACCCCGCAGCTCCCACCCTGCCTGCCCTCTGCCTGCTTGGCTGGTGGCGGCATGTTAATGATGTCATTCTTTCAAGCCATCTCTTCAGCCGACCTTTTGACCCTGTCAACAGCATGGAAACAGTATTAGGAATATTTTAGAATATGAAAAGCATGAAGGCATTGCTTTAGGAGGCAATTTTCAATCATTTATGGTACAAAATGGGAATATATTTTAGGGTAAATAATACACCTGAAACCTGAAAAAGTTATAATCTTATTAAATGTATGCTTCATCTATCATTTTAAATTCTTAAATTCAAATTCAATTAGAATAATAAGACACTACAAGGGCTGTAACCAATCAAATTAAATCATTTACACTGAAAAAATTACAATACAACTGAAGTAAATAATGTTATGAGATTGTTTTTTTTGTTTTTTTAAATGAATATACAAATAAGAAATGTTGGAAAGAATGATACTTTTAAAAATGAAACTAAACCGCCAGTAGGTGGCGGCAGGTTACCGTCTTAATGAGTAAGTCATTGAGTCATTCATTCAAATGGCTGATTCATTCAAGAATGAGGCAGTTGTTTATGAATGAGTCATTGAATCTTTGACTCAACCGATTCGTTCAAAACGCTGAATTATTCAGTAATGACAACATGGAACTATTTTCGCTGCTGAAATAGAACAAAAACAGACAATCCAGAATCCATCTAAAATGTAAGTGATTTAAAAACTCCACATTTAGCATTTTTACCGCAGTATGTTGTTTCGATTTCTCCTCGAGAGGCTGCACGAGCCTCATCAGCGCAACCTTATTACTGTCAGTACATTATATTAAGTTACATTAAGTAAAATTCTCTTTCAGTTGCCCCTTCAAAAAATCCACTTGCGTTAATGTCGAGCCCTGTGTAACTGTTTTCATCTTCTCTCTTCAGCTCTTTACATTTTACGAGCTAGTTAGCTCCCTGTCACGTGACAACGGAGTGCCGTGAAAGGGAGTGATTGACGGCTAATATTAAAAAACATTAAATCTGCTTTAAACTTAAGAATGTAAATATTAAGTTTAATTGGTTATGTGATAGAACGGTGGACCGGTTACTGTATTAGAGTAATTAGCGAACGTTTTGTATAGAAATGAAAACAGGTCGCAACCCAACAATTATTTGCACTCGCACAAATGCTCCCAAATATATTTTGATGTCGCATACATTAAATCTATGGAGCATATGCGACCAAAATGATACACACATCTCAATGCTAAGGAACCATTCTGACAGGTTTGCAAAATATATGAAACATAGCTAAATATTAATATAAATGGCTAAATATTAATAATTTCATTATAATGAATTATATTTCAATTAAACAATTATGTTATGTTACAAAACTGCCATTCATTAATCATAAATAATAAAACACCATCAAGTGTTTTGAAGTTAAAACAGCCTTTCACTATATGCGGTTAATAAACTGCATATGCCGTGCAGATGTTCAGATGATAACCACTTATTTGGAACAGATAGGAGTAGGTCCTTAAAGGATACAAAGAGCCACATCACTGAGTGTGTGATGTAAGATGCCCTGTACAGCAGGGCTGAAAGCCTCTCTGTCCTGCATTAGGAGAGCAATGTGTCTGTATGGAGGATATGCTGGCACTGCTGGAAGACTGAGTGCCAGATCCCTCGCAGGCAGAACCGAGCCACCGAGATTGCATGCCAGGATCGCTGCAAGACTGTCCAGCTTCTCTGAAGTTATATTGAGCCCGAAACTCACACTAGAATTGCCAAATCTCACTATTCATATGAACTCGTTATAGATTATTAGACATTTAATCATAAAATACAGAAAAATTCATTTTCAGTTTATCATAAACAGTATTTGTGCCAAGTTCGGAAATCCAGAAAAAACAGATGCTGTTGTTGTGCACCACCTGACACCATGGTCTCGTCTGTGGCTTGTCATGTGCTACCTAGCATGCCCTTTGTATTTCTACAGTCTACTGAGACCCAGAGCTAGGGTGACCAGACGGCCTCATTTTGCTGGAGCTGTCTGTGGAAACATTTTGTACTGTGCTTTTAAAACAAGTGAAACAATTCTAAATATAGCAATAAATGAGCCTAGGATATTGCCTCCGTCATGTGGTGTTTGTTTTGACCAGAAGAGGGAGTCGCTCACTATAGCAGCTTCAAGTCGCCAGTTACTTGTTCTAGTTTTGCCATTGAAAACTGGATCATTCTATAGTTAAATTCAGCTTTTAGCTGTTTTGCATACTGGTGCATAATAAGGACACAGCACACTATTTATATTTGTGAAAAGGCCCTATTTATTGCTTAGCAGTTTCAGTTTCTATTTAGTTTATCTCTTTAGATCATTGCAATAATTATTTAGATCTGGATTTTTCAAACTGCACCAAGGTCCAGTTCACAAGGGGTGGAAATGTTCTGAGAATAAATAATTATAAATAAGTTAAAATTTACAGAATTTGACATTATAACCATTTTAGTCTTCTTTCTAAACATTGGTTGAAAATCAGCAAGGATGCATTAAATTGCTAAAAATGTGGCAGTAAAGACATTTACAATGTTAGGAAGGAAATAAATGCTGTTCAGTTGAACATTCTATTCATCAAATAATCCAGAAGAAAAAAAGTTTCACAGTTTCCTCAAAAATACGTTTTCAACATTGATAACAACAATAATAATAACACAAATTTGTACACCAAATCAGCATAATTTCTGAAGTATCATGTGACACTGAAGACTGGAGTAATTTCAGCTTTGTCTTCACAGGAATAAATTGCATTTTAAAATATATTCAAATAGAAAACAGTAATTTTAAATTGTAATAATATTTCGCCTTGGCGATTATAAGAGACTTATAAAAGACACAAACATACATACATGTACATGTACATATATGTATATGTATATATACAGTCAAACCAAAATGTATCATTCATTAATACAGTTTATTCACTATAGTTTAAAAAATGATAAAATATGAGAAGATCTCAGAGTTAAACTCCAAATTTTTTATAGATTTTACTGTTAGTCCACTGTATGAAGAATTTTTGGTTATAATATGTTACAGTTTACTTTATTTTGCTATCCTCACTTAAATAAATTAACTATAGTGTCCTGCACCCACTAGTAAAAATATATAAAAAATGTCTGAATAATTTTTGGTTTGACTGTGTGTGTGTGTGTGTATATATATATATATAATATATATATTTACTGTATATAGCTAGCT
Organism: Anabarilius grahami; assembly: GCA_003731715.1. Taxonomy (NCBI): domain Eukaryota; kingdom Metazoa; phylum Chordata; class Actinopteri; order Cypriniformes; family Xenocyprididae; genus Anabarilius; species Anabarilius grahami. The sequence continues at coordinate 2,221,312 of RJVU01075544.1, forward strand.
GCCTTCATATTTTAGAAAAGGGGTCCCTGGCAAAAGAATAATAATAATTTGGGGTCCGTGGCTTTAAAAAAGTTTAAAATCCCCTGATTTAGATGATATACATTTTATCATTTTTATTTAAATGTGGTTTGATTAAATAGCAATTCACATTCATCACAGTACTACATTTACCATCACCTCAGCTCTAGAGCAGCTAGAAGTGTCTTCTCAAGCTGTTTATTTAAGTGTTCCCATGTTCCTGCACATCTGACAGCAGAGGATGTGGTGTCAAGATATCCAGGACAGCCCAATGTGAAATGACACAACACAGGTGGACAGATAAAAACAGTGGGTGAGTGCATTCCTAATGGAGCATATACAGACCTAAACGGTTTCAACATGTAGCTGGTTAGCATCTATCTGCTATGTAATCTTACTCTTCGGGAAGCAGGACACAGTTTGCCGGTGCTAATTACATGCCTGTTTGCTAACATCTAATTCAGAGAGACAGCAAGGGAGAAAGAAATAGAGAGACAGAAGGAGAGAGAGAGTTTGGGATGGTGGAGTGAGAGCAGCTAAACGTAAAAAGAACTAAAAGTGAATAATGACATGTCATGGGGCACTCACACCGCTCATGGGCAAAAAACCTCAAATCCCAGAACTAAAAGGACTGCAACAGAGACAAATTTGATTAGCCAAGTGAAGCGGAGCAGCCATGGGAGTGGATGTGTGTGTGGGTGCATGTGTGTAGGTCAGGTTGTGCTATCTTTGTGCTATTGTATGACAGAGCTGAGGAAGGTGAGGTGCAGTAGCCGTCATTGTCAGCAGTTGTAGCATTTAGTGTGTTATTATCTGTTAAACGTGGCATGATTCAATGTTTTGACTTTACAAGCTCAGCTCAATTACTATAATTATTTAGAACTAAACTTTTACATTTCCTGATGAAAATGTGAGTGTTGTTTGCCTGAGCAGAACTCACGACCATGATGCTGGAGTGTTGTGGGTGGCTGCCAAAAGTGTTCAGAGTGGTTTTTAGTGTGTTGCTATGTGGTTGCTAGGTGGTTGCATACTGGCCCAAATGAAAAGAGCCCACCACCAAACTCTTTACTGAAAAAAATCTACTTCATCCAGCCTAAGCTGGTTTGCGGGTATCCTGGTCTGTTGGCTGGTTTTACAAGAAATGTAGGCACTCTTCAGCTAATAAGGCTGGAAGACTACGCTTGCCGGTCAGCTAAACCAGTTGAACACCAGCTTGGCTAGGTTGAGAGACCAGCTTAAACCAACTAAGAGCAGAAAAAAATGAAATGTATTGCAATAACCGGCGGTGCATGTACATTTATTTAATTAAATCACAGACTTCGTGATTTGAGTATCGCAGTAAGCCATGTTGCAATAGAGTGCAACAGTCGGGTTCCAGAAGTAAAAACTCCATTCATTTTCTTCATAGGAAATTACTTATAACCTTTAAACCTACTGTGAGCTATGAGGTTGTTAATCCATGGTATTTGCAGCCATCATTATTTCAGGTTATTTTAAATGTTTGTGTATATTTTTGCAATATACTTAATATATTGTTTTTATATATTTAAAGAATTAGTTCACTTTGAAATTAAAATTACCACGAGCTTTACTCACCCTCAAGCCATCCTAGGTGCATTTGACTTTCTTCTTTCTGATGAACACAATCTGAGTTATATTAGTAAATATCCTGATACCAACGAGTGTGATACTCCACATGTGACGTCAGTTACGCTTTTTTCGTAAGTTGAATACGGAAGGCGTAGGAGGTAGTATAGAGGGTATGCATCGACGTCACTTTCCCGCCGAAAGCGCACTCCCTCAGCTGGACTGAGTGGCAAAAGAACCTGCTGCGTGACTGGATTTAATAGGGGAAACTGAGAAAACGCGAGTAAAACTAACGAATTATACTAAAGGTTGGAATTGAATGTGTTCCTTACAACTTGTCAAATAAACCTAATCCATGGATATTGACATGCAGCCGTGTTTCCTGACCTTTATATGTGCCTGATTTCGACGGCGGGGAGACACATAACAAAGCAAATCTGACTGTGAATATTTTATATAACTACAATATAGGTAGGTTTAAATCCATGTAATCACTTATATCAATGTTATATCGTCATATTGTCCAGCCCTAAAACATATATAGTTTTATAGTATAGTTTTTATCAGTGTTGTTTATTGAAAAACACCCAATTATGCAGAATATAAGATGGAAAATATTTAATTGATGAGTTGTCAACATAATATATAACAATACAATACATACGGTATAATTTTACCTCAAAATCCAACAATTTGACACAAAATGATAACTGCAAATCCATGTTTCTCTGTCTGGAGTCCAGCTGTTTCTGTCAATTGCTGTGATACATTTGCTTCTTTTTTCTGTAGCTTTCGGCAGTATGTAAATATATCCCTATGGTTTTGTGTCAAAGCTATTTGTACAGTCAATCACAAAGCTCTTTCCCGTTTTGGATGTGTTTTGTGTGTTTTTCGCGACATTCACGCTGAAAACCAATGCTGCCACTCGGGGCTCACACACCGGACGCGAAGCTCAGCGACGCGAAGCTCAGCGCCGCGCAGCGCCACGATACGTCTTTAAAATTCGAACGCATTGTTTTCTATGAGTGTACGCACACCGGCGGCGACATTCAGCGCCTGTCCGCGGCGCCCAGAAAACAATAGAAAACAATGCGTTCTAATTTTAAGACGTGTCGTGGCGCTGAGCTTCAGGTCTGGTGTGCGAGCATCTTGTCTTGCCCACAGTCTTTTGCCACTCAGTGGGCGTGACCGCAGTCGTAACGGTCGACGGTGACGTCACGTGCATACCCTCTATAAGCGTTTTTTGAACTGCGTGAGGCATTACACTTTCTTCCTAAGTTGAATACGGAAGGCAGTCTGGTGGAAGCTAGACATTTTATTTTATAACTTGTTAAATTTGGATATTTTTCTTACACAAACGCATGGTTTCGCTTCAGAAGGCCTTTATTAACCCCACAGAGCCGTGTGGAGTACGTTTATGGTGGATGGGTACACTTTCTTGAGCTTCATACTCGTTGGTATTGCTCACTGCCATTATAAAGTCAGGATATTTTTGTTCATCAGAAAGAAGGTCATATACAACTAGGATGGCTTAAGGGTGAGTAAATCTTCATCTAGTTTTCATTTCAAAGTGAACTAATCCTTTAATCAACATTAAATGAGTAGTTTTGTTTCTCCAGTTTGAATTTCGCAATGCTTCGTGGGATTGTAGTTCTTTCCCTCACTAAAGCCGTTAAGTACAAAGTCTTGTACCTTTGTTTTTCTGTCCGATTTTCAAATACTTTTTTGCTTCAAATCAAAGTTTGTATTGTTATGATTCACCTCATAGCTGATTGTCTTGGTTCGTGGCTTATAACTCTTTACAGAAGAGTTTTTTGTTTTTTTAATCCCTATGGGAAAGATGAATGTAAAAAAATGCTTTCAGATCCAGTGCCACTGAAAAAGTGGCGGACACTGTTGCACTCTATATTAATTTTATTTTTATATGTATTGTGTAGCCCTAAATAATTGTGATGATTTCTGCAGCAAAACTTACTTTCGCAATGGAAGGGGTTGTGTGTTTCTAAGGTGTTCTCTGTAGTTGCTAGGGTGTTCTGTGTGGTTGCTATGCAGTTGCTAGGGTGTTTTGGCCATGGGTGCATGCTAGGATGCTCTAGGCAGTTGCTAAGATGTTGCTATGTGGTTGCTAAGGTGTTCTGTGTGGTTACTAGAGTGTTCTGGGTGGTTGCTAGGGTGTTGCTAGGATGTTCTGGGTGGCTGTAGGAGCTTTCTGGATAGTTGCTGCTTTAGCAATAAACTTCTCTTTTCAGGCACATCCCAGTATTGACTTGAAAACTTGTTAAACATGTCACAGTTCTTTAACCTTATGTCACATATAATGTCCTTCTCAGCAAAACAGAAATCGCTGCTAGAGCCGCTACCTCAGTTACTACCTCTGGGACACACAGTGCTGATGAGGTTAAGCCCCGGACCAGTGTGGGTTTACTGCAGTGGTTCATGGGAAATGTGCACTCGTGGCGACACCTGTCTGCTCGACTGCTGTCACATGCTCCCGTCACTCTCACTGCTGTCTCCTCTGTTGCACCGCATTAAGGCGGCCATCACTTGTTAACTCTAAGGCTTTCCATACCTTAAATGACCGTCTCGAAAATCCTCTGAATCCGAAGGTGTCTGTTTCCCCATTTCACGCTCTGTCGCTTCAGCTTTCAGCCACATGGCTATTAACAGGAACAAGTCTGTATTTCATGACCTTTTATCTTTAACTATATGAAATAAAACTGCTGAAATCACTGCAATCACAATGAAGTATATTATACTATTTATCCTCTGTGGATGACATTTAATAGAGGGGAGGAGAACCTTTATGCCCTTTGGCCTTGATGGAAAATGAGCTGCTCTGAATCTATCACTTTCTGCTGGCAAGGCTAATGGCAGACTAATTGGGCACTATAGGTAGAGAAAGTGCTGGAGTCATGCATGACAGTGCAGCATTAAACTGAAGATGTGGTTGTGATGGTAGGGCGTCTTGACACTAAGAATATGATGCTTTATATATTCATTTCAGATGCACATTGCCTTTCAGACACCTTCCAGCAGACAAATCCATTAATTTCACTGGGAATGACTTGTCACAGGGATGTAGAGGAAAAATTCTAGGGATTCGTTAAAAATTATGCTCAGTCGTGCGATCATAAATGTTCATTTTTTATTTTTTTTATTGAAATAAAGCTGCAATAAAATAAAATATAAATATTAGATAAAAACTTAGAAATGTTGTCTTGGCTACTAACTGAAATAAAATAGTTGAGTTAAATTGAAGTACTAAAATGACTAAAACTTAAAAAAAATAAAGGAAAGCTAAAAAGAAATATAAAAAAACTAATAAAATGATACAAGCTAATGATAAATGAAATGTAATATTAAAATAATAACTGAAAATTAAAGGATATTATGTATTTTATCCTTAAAAAGCTCCATGAGAGCTTTCTCTGTTGTGAAAAATATTTTTTTAAGATACAGTAATTATTAGATATTAGTTTAGTTGTAAGTACATCATTCTAACCACAAAATAATATTTCTAAATATTATAATGCATAAAAATGAATACAATAATTTTACAATATAATAATAATATTATAAATTATAATATAAATGATAGAATACAGTATTTTATTTATATTATAATATATTTGTTTCTAAATAATATTTATTACATTTCACAGGCACAATGATAAAACAATTCTGTCCACTAGAGGGCCAGTGCCACCCATGATACCATCCAAATTAACATTCTCGAAAAGGTTGAGGCTTAAACAATCCAACTTGCTTGTTTTCACACAGTGCTGTTATTTTAAAATACTGACTGTAGCATGAAATAAATGTGGCCTTAAGATCCCTCTTTACGAAGCAAAATACAGTGGCACCGAAGAACTTGACATCTGCTGAAGCCGAGAAAAACACAGCTCACTTTGATAGCCCTGTCATCATTTGGCTGTCACGCTCATATAAACGCCTCCTGTAATAGCACGGGTGTGAAGGATGCTGAGATGCGGCTCGAGCATTACGACGCTCATGCCGTTGACTAGCAAACAGCCAGACGGAGGGATGAGGACGCTCAGGGGACGGACGACGGGGCAGGTGGCAAACAACGTGATGAGGGAATGAGAAACTAAATGGATGTCACCTCTAGCTTGCCCTGTTTGTTTTATCTTTTTTTTCTTTTACTTTTTATCTCAAGGCGGATTGTGTCATTCTCGCCTCATGGTGTTCCTGTGGTGGAGGGAGGCGAGTGATTTGCACCCATTCCCCCTGCTGAGACGTGACACAGATAAAGAGAGTGAGACAGTATGTCCCAACCGTAAGGCAATCGACGTGGTACCATCACAATCCATACTTTTAATTTGCTCTCACTACGACCCCAGAACAAAACTTCACTTTGCATTGCCTTAGATCTGCTTGAGCTTAAAAAGACTTACAATCAACAAAATGCATGCATTAGCTTCAGACAAAGCCAATTTCGAAACTAGTGTTGAAGGGATAGTTCAGCCAAAAATGAAAATTCTGTCATTTACTCATGTCGTTCTAAACTTTTTGTATGAATGTGGAATGAGAAGCTAATAAAAATTCTTCTGGTTGCTAAAATTCTAATGGTGACTGAAACTTTCAAGCTTCAAAAAGCACCATTAAAGTATCACAAAATAGTCTAAACCAGTCATCTGAAGCTGTGTGATTTGTGAACAAATTATTTATTTTAAATAATTTGTTCACAAATTTGGTTTTCAAGTTAAACTCTCTGACTTACTGATCTGGTCACATGTGTTAAAGGGATAGTTCAGCCAAAAATGAAAATTCTGTCATTTACTCATGTCGTTCTAAACTTTTTGTATGAATGTGGAATGAGAAGCTAAAAAAAATTCTACTGGTTGCTAAAATTCTAATGGTGACTGAAACTTTCAAGCTTCAAAAAGCACCATTAAAGTATCACAAAATAGTCTAAACCAGTCATCTGAAGCTGTGTGATTTGTGAACTAATAATTTATTTTAATCAGATCTTTTCATGAATCAGTTGATCCTGTTCACAAAATTGGTCTGAATAATTTGTTCACAAATTTGGTTTTCAAGTTAAACTCTCTGACTTACTGATCTGATGTGTTAAAGGGATAGTTCACCCAAAAATGAAAATTCTGTCATTATTTACTCACCCTCAAGTTGTTCCAAACCTGTATAAATTTCTTTGTTCTGCTGTACACAAAGGAAGATATTTGGAATAATGTTTGTAACCAAGCAGATCTGGCCCCCCATTGACTACCTTAGTAGGAAAAAATACTACAGTAGTCAATGCGGCCCGAGATCTGCATTTTAAAAAACGTCTGCATTCTGGCCAAGTGTGCTGCACAAGTACTGAAAAGTGAGGCAAAAGTGTCTATATCACCCCCAGGTGGTTGGTCCCAGTATAGGTCATAAACCCCGCCTTCTCCATGTAATCTAATGGACGCGAGACAAATTAAACAATTCAATTACACTTCATATAATTTTTTTTACAAAGATGGTTTCTGTCATTTTATGTAGCTTTTATCTTGTTGATGTAAGTTCAAGTGTTCATTTTTAAAATAAGTTTGGTTTTAGTTAGGTATTTGATGCTATAAAAACAGGGGTGTGACGTCATGATTGACAGCTGTGATTGACAGCTTCTCTGAGCGAAGTAGTCACTGAGGCACCAACTGACTTTTTCAGGATTTTCAGGAGGAGATTGGAGCTTTAACTTTAACTTCTACATTTCCATGACTGTTTATTTTACACCGATACAATGAGTTGATCTTCAGTAAACTGTACTGAACTATTCTGCGAGAGTGTGGGCGGGGCCTTGATAGCACGCAGCTCCACTTCATGCTCCCTACTGCACAGAATCGGGTCCCGAGTTCACTACTGCGCAGGCTCAGGTCCCAAATTAACACAAGATGTCAGCGCCATATTGGTGGCTTCATTTTTCTACAGTGGAAGAGAATGGAGGTGCGTCGTCCATATTTTTTTTACAGTCTATGGTTCTGCCGTAGAACACGGAAGTGCTGAACTGCGTTCACTACATCAACTGTGTATGACAACAGTTCAAATTGTTAAATAAAGTCATTATTTTTGTTTTGTTTTTGCACACAAAAAGTATTTTCGTCACCTCATAACTTTAAGGTTGAACCTCTGTAGCCACGTTGACAATTTTAACGATGTCTTTAATACCTTTCTGGACATCAGAAAGGTATAAAATGCAATGACGTTGCTGCCTATGTGTGCTTCAAAAACCCTTGGATTTCATCAAAAATATCTTGATTTGTGTTCCGCAGATGAACGAAGGTCTTAAGGGTTTGGGACAAGATGATGGTGAGTACTTAATGACAGAAATTTCATTTTTGGGTGAACTAACCCTTAGTTAACCCTTTTTGTGTATTTATTTTTTTATATACTTAAAAGCCTCAGTACTAACTGCATGGAAAATAAACGAATAGTACATTTCTTATTTTGTGCTCCACAGAAGTCATTCTGATTTGGAACGGCATTATGACAAAGTTGTCAATTTTGGGTGCACTATTCCTTTAAGAAGGCAACTCACTGACAATAAAGTACCTCAGGGATGACGCATTTTTGTAGTCAAAACCCGGAAGCGAGTTAGCATTTTAGGGCTTCCGGTTCCAACGGCGTAAAGTCAATGGGTTTTTTGAATGGGTTTTTGCTAAATCGCCTGAAATAAGGTCTGTGGTTAACAAAGCCTCTAAATATTTTCAAGTTTTGATCTATGACATATGTGATTTTTTAAACTTTTATTGTGTCTTAAAAACGGCGGTTGCTAACAAAGTGCTAAAATGGACTACTTCCTTTGGTGCATGGGGAATTTAGACGTCATCATGACAAACAGGACATTTGGACAGCATTTCTCATGAAAAAGTGGATAAGTATTCATACGCAGCGCAGATCATAATCAGCGAGCATGTTTTTAAATAACGTTGTTTTTTAAATACAGTTTGAGGAAGCTTGGTGGTGACAACGTTGATCCGTGACCATGGCGTGCTGTAGTCCGTTTATAGCATACTGTTAGCTTTTTATATCTGATGACTTTATTTAGGTTTCAAAATGTAGAAATGTTGTTTTAACTTGTAAATATTTTCTTGATAGACAAAACGTGTAAGTGTAATAACCCTTTGTTAAACACAGAGCTTATTTTCTGCGATTTTCCAAAAGTCTATGGGAAAAATGCATAGGCTTTCAACCGAGGGAACCCGTGCACCGCTAACTTCCGGGTTGGCCTACAAAAACACGTCATCCCTGAGGTACTCTATTCTACTAAAAGTCAGTGCAAGAACATCCGTTCTGAAGCATTTTATCAGGAATTGTAGTTTTCTCATTGCATCTGCTCCTGTCTGAGCTCATTTGCACAATGCACTGCTGACCTTGAGACAAAGCTCTTCTGAGAGCGTTCAAGAATAAGAAATTCTTTTAGGTATATCCCACTTGATGTGACATTGGTACGCCAGCTTTAGGTCATAAGGTTATTGCCGTTTTGTATCCACAGTGAGTACACAGAGAACTTTAATAGATTGCCAGAAGATAGAAGAGATTGTATTTATGAAGCTCGATGCATTAGTCTCAGTACATCACATGCATCTTGTGTGGCAGTTGTGTTAGTTATGGGTTCTTATTCACATGAAAATGTCAAAAGTATTTTTAGAAGCTCTCACTTTTTGCTGGGTAATATATCTCTTGTTTATAGTCTGTAACTGAAGAGTTATGTAACATGCGTATTAAGGAGGCAAACTTCTGTGAATCAACATTATCGCGCCTCAGGATCAGATGTGTCTGCTTCCGTCACCTGCTCTTCTCTGCGATAACACATTCATCCCTGATATCTAACTACAATCCCGACTTGGCGCAAACTTGGGTTCCTTTGACTCTGCCCACAGCTTTAGTCTCGACAGCTGCCCGAGCGTTTTGAATGTCCACCACATTCCAAGATCGGCTCAAAGGGAGGTGACATTTCAAGTATTTCCAAAGCCTCTGTTTCCCTCCTCTGGGAAAACGTTGCCCTTTTGCTCTGTTCCAGGACCAGCTAGCTCTGTCCAGATGCTTATCGTTAACAATTGTGAGATAACCATTAAAGCTGCTCTTGCAACAGAATAAAAGGGCAACATCCGCCAACACCTGTTGTTTCTATGTTATCCACCACCCCCCGGCCCATCCTGCACTGGACATCCGCCTCCACGGGCCACTAGCACCCTGCCGAGCCAAACAACATGCTGCACTTGACATTCATTACTTATTGATGCGCAGGGCTTTAATTGCATCTGGGGAGCTTTCAGCCTGCTTCCTCCTAGTAGCTGGCCCTCCCATACCGACCCAAACCAGCTCATTCAGCGTCTCATGCTGGGCAGTGCTGGTTGACTTGCCCTTTAGCAATGCATGAACAAGGGTCTGCTGAGTTAGTGGTTTATTTTCTATAAATATTCTTCATCAAATAAATAAAGACACTTAAAGGGTTAATTCACCCAAAAATTCTGTCATTTATTACTCACCCTCATGCCGTTCCACACCCGTAAGACCTTCGTTAATCTTCAGAACGCAAATTAAGATATTTTTTTAATCCGATGGCTCCGTGAGGTAATTTGTGTTCCGAAGATTAACGAAGGACTTACAGGTGTGGAACGGCATGAGGGTGAGTAATAAATGACATTATTTTAACTAAACCTTTAAAGAGTTCACACTGTAAAGATAATTTTGTGGCTTGGTAATTCTTGGAATGAGGAATGAATTATATATTTATTAATTTACCAGGTTTGGCTTCTAACTTCTGCAAGTTAATTTATTTCAAATCAGATTACTTATTCTAGATCATTAGATCAATTGGCATATTTAGAATGACAATCTCACTTCTCAGGTAAAAAGAACAATAAATACTTAAGATAACTACAGATTTGTATGTTATTGTGGTCACTAACCCTATTTTTATTCATAAAAAAAGCTGTAACATCAAGTTATAATATCAGTGAAATAAGTAATTTGGCAAAACCTACCTTTTATCATAACACCTGCAGTATAACAACCTTCACAAAGATAAATAAATGTTATAATGTCTTAGTTGATGTATTATTGATGACTGGTGTTTTTAATCTAGCGCACAAAATATTTGCTTTTCACTTTCCTATGAAATTTTTAGACAGTTAACAGTTTTAATAGTCAAGCTATTTATTTGCATTAGCAGCGTCTGGTGCTAAATCCACCCACAAAGCTTAGCACCTCAATTCCAGAGCTAAAACATAAGGGAGGCAAGAAGTGCTTATTGTAGGCTGCAGGTAATATTTCATGACCTATCATTGCCTTGTGAGAAGAGAGCCATGGAACAAAGAACAAACCAAGAAGTGTCCTGTCTTAAGTTTTATTATAACCAGTTTATTACAACTGTTACAAAAAAGAAAGAAAGATACAAACGACTAAATAAAATAGAAGTGCAAACATTCCTGATTTGTATGATGGACAAACAATCAAGCTCAATCGATCTAAGAGGTCAGGGTTGGTTTATAGTTCTCAGAGGCCACATTTACAGCTGTCTGCACAGACTGGCAATTCTTTAATATAGAGCAAACTGTGTCACCAAAAACAAATATTTCTGTTGCAGCCTTGGATTAAAGAAAAAAAGGTACATTGATTTTCTTTGTACTCTATGGCCCTGTTTACACCTGGTGTTAGGAAGTGTTTTCATCAATCCGATCACAAGTGGACAACGCTAAATACAGGTGTAAACAGTGTTTAAAGATTTTGAGCTTATCCACTTTTGACCACTTCCAGAGGTAGTCGAAAACGCATTCGTCCAGATTACTTTCATAGTGTAGATGTTAATGTGTTCAAACGCCTACTGACCTTGCCGGCTGAAGACCCAAGTTTGGTTTGAAGAAAATGTACCAAGCACAGTGTTCTCTCATCATGCCTGATTTCTAAAATACACTCACAGCATTCGGCATGGCCTTGCAGGTATTCAGCCCGATCTCCTGGCACTGTGTGTCTAGCTATAGCACGAGTTTGCCATGTCTGTTGTTTTGAGTTTCATAGTGATGCTACCCCACTCTATTGATTTGAATATGTATCTCTGTGTTTCTCTGAATAGTAGAGAAACTTCAGAAGAAAAACTTCTTGCCTACATGCAGACCCAGAAGTAGGTGAAGAAATAGAGGAAAACTTTACTTATTTAACTTTACTTTTGTTGATTTTACGTGGCAAAAATACCAGTTGCAAAAATCAGTAATGAGAAACAGAATTCTTTGATTTATATTCTGACATGGTCTTATTCCATCTAAAGACATTCTTTTTTTATATGGCCTATCATAAATAAGAGTTTGCTTGTCCCATATAAAGTGTGGTATTTATTCATAGGGAATGGAAAGTCATGACTGCAATCCCCTGTCACAGACACACATGCCCCTACATATTTTCCATGGGCATCTAATTAATTGTGCAGTTTTATGGTAATATGGCCTCATTCCAAACATAATTTGAGTGATCCTTCAAAGGCTTCCGTTCCTTGGACCGGGTCTGAGGTCTGTAGGGATGGGCCGGGAGGAGACTTAATTTTACACATGCAAAGTTAACTATGGCACTTCAATAGAGAACTTTACCTTCGGGAGCGTGCACTATTATGAAGATATGAGCGATGTTCTAGATACACTTACACTTTTCTTGTATTGCATGAACTGCTCTGTTTTGATTCTTAGATCCTGCATGTATTTCCAGGAAGGCACAGAAAGTGTTTTATAGTTAACAAAGCTACTGACTGCTATATAAACTGATATTCTTTCATTTTGCAGACACTTTTAACCAAAGCGAAACCATAAAAATTGAATTTGTGTAAATGTCTCACAAATTTACTGTGAAAAAGGGATCATGTCACTATTTAACATGAATATTGAATCGAACTGGTCACGTTCACAGAATGTTGAAATGGAAGGAAGGGAAGTCCAAAAAAATTCAGCAGTAACACAAAAGAGAAATGTTGTATGTCCAAAACATAAATAAATGACATCAATTCAATCATTAATTTTGACTGCTTTTATTCCCTGATTAGACATATTTCACTGAAATAAGTTCAATACAGTCAAAACTATTAGGATAACAGTCATCAAAATTGATAAATTAGATCAAAATACACTGCCTGGCCCAAAGAAAAAAAAGTCCATTATTTCCATTAAGAGGTGCATCAATTTGGTGAGCACTCTGTAAAGTCTACTCCAGCACATCCCAAAGACTTTCAATTAACTTAAGGTCTGGACTCAGAGGTGCCAATTCATGTGTGAAAATGATTCTTGCTCCCTCCCAACCATTCTTTCACAATTTGAGCCTGATGACATTGTCATCCTGGAATATGGCCATGATGTGTCTTCCTACATCGTTGTTTAAGAAATGAAAAGCTACACACTCCATCAACTGTTACCAAACATATAACGTGCATATAACAGTAGAAACATAATAATCACTGCAATAATGATCCAGTCATAGACTCTTAAGCATTTTTTCTATTTTAATCCAAACTGTGACTTTTGTTGTTGTTGTTGTTTTGCTGGGCAGTATAGATAGATATTTAAGACAAAAAATATCTCTATATATATTAAAGTTGGCAGATTAAACAGTAAATTCTACATTAGTTATTTATATACACATACATACACATACATAAATGTATTCACATGCAATACACATTTTTCAGTATGACACTCTAGGTCACGACTATTTCATATACACTATTAGATTACACACTGGTATGTTTGTGACCCCATTATGCCATGTTTCACCTGTACAATACATGCCATTTCTTGGTTTTCTTTGTGTCGTGACCGAAGTCTGCTTTCCTAATTCCATTTACCTGTCTGGAGATGCTGAAGGAGCTGTGTGAGAGTCTTATGCTGTCTAGCTCCTCCCCACTGTCCTTTACTTTAAGCAGAAATGATTGAGTGAACTGCTTGATGAGAGCTAAATGAATGAAGACGTGCCCTTTGCTTCCAGAAACTTTCCTAATTAACTTTGGCACTGATGTCTGTTTAGTAAAATACAATAAAACAGGGCTGGATCTGTGTGTGCCTCGCTTTTGAAAAACTCTGGGATTGGTTTGAAATCGATTTATGTCATATGAAGGTCAAGCCTAGAGAATTACTAGAATCTGTTATGTGATTCCAAATGCTTTTCTGATTTATTGACAGAACTACAGAATATATTTTTATAATGTGGAAGAGGCTATATAATGATATAAGAGAACGAGAGCATAAATGCATGTAAAATCTGTTGTAATTGTGTGACCATTTATCTTACTAGGAAATGACATCACGTGTTGAGTGCATGGTGTCCTCATCTCTCCATATTAAACGGCAAAGACAACACAGGACAAAAACAGTGGAGTCCATGAGCCGGCATGCTTATAGACTTCCCCCGTTCCCCACGCCGGTCTCTAATCTGCATGCAGACAACTTCTTTGTGGATATTTGGATTTCCTCACCATAGCAACAGAGCTGCAAAACCGTGCTGTACAACCTCTCATCAGACACAGTCGTGCCTAGGCATTGCACGACACGCGGGAGCCAGACGAAAGGGAGATAAGAAGAGGAAAGAGAAGGGAAGAGGACACCGCTGCCCTGCACCTAATTCTCTGTGGGAATTCTCCTCATTAGGACCATGACAGCTCAGTTACAACAGCTCCAAAGTGCCAAGGGTCATGTTAACAGTCGGCGGTCGAGCATTCTTTCCTGCGCTCAGCTGAGAGACAAATGGAGGGATGCAAAAATTTCACTCTTTGCTCACCATGACAGAGCCTCTCTATGCTGAATCCTTTTGTGTCAGAGATCCAAGCTTCGATCAAGCGCGGGTTAATTGCGAGAGAGCGGCTGGAAGATCCCCCCCTCCTCATCCACGCTGCCAATCCGTCCGTGCCTCTGATTTTCCACTCATTCTGCCTCTCTGGTCTCTGTTTACCTCTGTCTGCTGATTTCTCCACCCCTTTCTCTCAGTCTCTCATGCTTTCGTGCTCCCTCCCACAGCTCGCTATCTCTCCTCCCCTCGTGCCTTCAAAGCCAGCAGTCTGCTCATCACTACAGGGCTGCTTGCTACATGATCTCTTGGAAAACAGCGTCCGTGTCTTGCTCGAGCTGCTCCATGTGCAAGCCTTAAGATTTCTTGCCCAGGACAGCAGGATGCTCCTGCACTGGCACTGATTCCTCTATTTCTCTTCTCGATTTCCCCTTCCCCTCCCCTTTCCTAATCTCCTGCCCTCTGACCCTGATCCCTTTCACCCCAGAACCCTATTCCCTCTATTTTACCCTTCTTTCTTGACCATGTTGCCATGTGTCTACCGGCTCCAGCCTGTCCTTGCCTTGCTCTCCTTCACTTTGTTGACTCAAGGGGAAAATTGTCCGGCCACCTGCCTTTGCCCAGACCCTCACACTGTGGACTGTAGCGGCCGTGGACTTACCCGTCTTCCAGACGAGATCCCATTGGACGTGCGGAGGCTGCTGTTGGCGGACAACTGGATCCCACGGATTCCTTCAGACTTCCTCGTGCTCTACAGCGACCTGGTCTACCTGGACCTCCGCAACAACTCGCTCTCACACATTGAGCCAGGTACCCTTAGCACTTCCTCCAGGCTGGTTTTCCTGGACCTTGCCTGCAACAACCTGACAGAGATCCCCAAAGGGACTTTTGGAGAGTCGAGGAGCCTAATTAAGTTGCGCTTGAGCAACAACCCGTACCTGAGCATGGTCAATGAAGATGCTTTCACGGGTCTTACCTCCTTGCGTGAACTAGAACTAGAACGCAATGCACTGTCCGGGCTACAGGTGAGTGCCCTGAGCCAGCTGCCTTCCCTCCGGGTAGTTAGGTTAGAGGGCAACCCCTGGGTGTGCAACTGCAACTTTGCCAACCTATTTACCTGGCTGGTGGAAAACAGTCACAAGCTTCCCAATGGTAAGTCCTTGAATTTGACATCAACTCTTGTAGCTTGTTGAGCCTTGTCTTACTGTTGCATAAACGTTACTGTATGACAAGATTCTTTGCTATTTATATTACTCCAGATTAAACAAGGGACCTCTTCCTCTGATCTAAATGTAGCTCTCTCCCACCCCTACAATGACTACAAGGGATTTCCAGAGTAATGACAGATAAATGAGGACAGTGCCAAAACATTGTGCGATGTTCAAGTATGCAGTGATGCCCTTATCCTCTACAGAGCTCACATTTTGCATTCCACATGGGAATGTGGTTTGTGATCATTAGACATGCTACAGATGCCGAACACCTGCTTATTTGTGCTTGTGTGTGATAGTCAGTTATGGATGTGCTATTTATATGGGAACTTTCATCTTATATGGTTCTGCTGTTCATTGGGGTTACAGTGATGGAAATAACCTGTTCATACTATTCTGTGATTAGTTTGTGGTAGTGTTCACAGAGGTTAAAAGGATAGTTCATTCAAAAATATTAATTCTGTCATAATTTACTCACCTTCATGTTGTTCCAAACATGTATGACTATCTTTCTACTGTGGAGCATAAAAGAATACGAATACTTTTGAAGAATGTCTCTGTGTTTCTGTCCATACAGTGAAAGTCACTGGGGTCCTGTGTTGTTTTGGACCCACTGACCCACTTAATGGACAAAAACTGTTGAAAAATTATTCAAAATATCTTCTTTTATGCTCCTTGGAAGAAAAAGAGCATCATTCTCAGTAGAAGAGTCACAATAGCCAACAAATAAATAAATAATTAAAAAAATCAGCTTATACAGATGTTCGGTTCATTGTCTGCTGAATAAAGCTCTGTGAAATAGATCAATATGGAGATGGGAGTTGGGGAATTTCCACTGGACACTTTATGTGACATTAATCAGCATAAATATTAGAAAGAAGCATATTTACTCTCTGTGGATTAATTTCTGTCTTTAAATCAAATTCCTCAAGTGGGTGAATAGTATACAGACATATTAGTGTATTTCTTACAAATAAATAGCTGAAATAAAATATAAAAATAGGTCACAAACATAGAGTCATCATCTGTTTTTATATTCTTCAATACATAGTTTACAACATTTCATCTGAAGTTGTTGCATTCTTTTTAAATAAGCATTATATACACGTAGCAAACCCACAAGCAGGATAAGTCCATAAATCAGATGGTGAATAAAATGATCCTATCTCCCTCTATCTATCTACATGATAAATTATTCCGCAAAAAGTACAGGGAGATTTACAGCTTGAAATTGTATATACAATCCTAGTCATCATTTTACTGTGGATAAAATGGAAAATAGATAACTCAGAACAAACATTGTATCTAATGGGCAAACACAATGCAGCCCCAGAGCTCCATTATGTGTCCTTTAGCTGAGCTGCTTGCGCTGTTTGTTTACATATGATCATGACCTTACTTTAGCGCAAGGAGAAATTAAGAGCTGCTCTTGCGAAGTAACCACACAATGGCTAAAAAAAAGCAGTCCCCATGAGTATCGTGAAACATAGATTTATAAAATGTTGCGTAGAAACCATCTTACATTTGATCTTATGATCATTTCTCAAATGTGCGTACGTGTGATTCAGAGAACAAACTTACAAAACGTGCGTATGCCTCTCTTCCAGAAGTGAAATTTATAAATTGTAAATGATCTTGAAATTGTGCGCAGCTGAATGGTTTCAGATCTTCACCTTGTAAGTGGCGCTTAAATAAAGTGATTACCATATGAAAGCCACAAAAAAATGCCACAAGAAAAAATGCGTACGCCTGCTTAAATCCTAACATGATGTCCAAGATCTTTTCTATAAATATGAATTTCATAAATATTTAGCGTACGCACGCTCTAAGTTCAAATCTGTGCTTATGACTATCATTTCACTCTGCTGTTGTCATTGCATTTGCATTTGCCTTGCTAATGTCCATTTTAGTTTGGTCATTGAAAAGAAGTTTGTGCACTGGGTAAAATATGAGATCCCTCAGTGGCTCCGACAAATAAATTTATCATGGGGTTTCAAAGCAGACATTAGAGGGTAATAATGAATTGTATGAGAGAAGGGAGCCAAGCTCACATCAGCATCAGCGTCTGCAGCAGACGGGGAGCCAAAAGTGCAGCCAAGCCTCTGGCGTACCTGCCAACAGGCCCAACGTAGATGCACTCTAAAATTGAGTTAGAAACGCACATCTCACCTCATGTTTTCCACTTATTTCTGCATCACTGGGCTCTTATGACTTGAGGAAGCCTGATAGCAGCTGGTTATAACTACAAACAGCCTAGAATGACCTTTGGAGCGGACATAAACAGATGACAGGACAGCAAGTCCTAACAGGCTATTTGACTATCTAGAGATGGACTTCACTTACGATGATATGATGAATGAGAGTATCACGCTAATTCATTTAGATTTAGTGACTGACATGTTGTGATCTAATTAACTACTGCTGCAATTATTGATTCGAATACAGTATATAATCCTTGGTGCATTGCATCTCTAGTCTAATATGTGATAGTAAATTCTCTTGAGAAAGAGAGTAGCATATAGAGAAATGGTATATTCTGCCTCAAGGTTTAGGAAAATGGAGTTTTAAATCAAATAAACGCTGTAGCTATTCTCCTCCTATCAGAGGAATCGTTTATTACCCTCTTGAACCCTTCCGCTGAACCGCTGATCTCACCCGAGATGCTTTGCGTTGGTCAGACACAATTCGCAAATGCATATCTATATTATCAGAGCTCACTGTGGATTATCCCCTTAATGAGAAGATGGATTTCCCAGCAGCAGGAACTATCAGTCCTATTTCTAGCTGCATGAGAAAAATGATAAGGGAAAGAAACTGTTGGATTAGAAGCTGAAAATATTACTGTAGATTATCCCTTCACCGTTTCTCTAGGCTGTGTTACATTCTGCAATTCACGTTTGATCTGATCTCAGAGTTTCAGCACTAAATTATTCCCAAAGTTGAGTTATTCACCAGCATTTTCCTTAAGTCATCTGCTGGTTTGGATAATAATGGTACAGTAACTAAGGGTCATTTCTAGGTTATCGTTTTACTGTTAAACAATTAAAAATTGCAATCAAACATGATTTGCATTATATAAATGAATCCAATCACAATTAATTTATCAAACTCATACATCAATATTTGCAGTGAAAAGCTCCTAAATTAATAATATTGATAATATTATTGATAATTCAAAGTCATTATTATTAGTGGCATTTATAAGCATTTAATTGATTGACTAAATTCCCAAAAGTGCCTTTAGAAGTCAATATATTATTTGTTTTATTTCCATATCTTTGAGCATAAGGAGGGCCATCTGTACTGGATGCATTCTTTCTAGTAATTTCTTTTCTTTTTTTCTTTTCTTTTTTTTTTATGACTGTGCACTTTCTTAGTTCTCTTGTGTGGTTGTTGTCATTTATATTTAGAGACATTCTGCATTGCCTGGCTGAAAGAAGATTTCTTGGGTTAAGTCCAATCAAATTTCTTAGAGCTTCTGAGAAAATTTCTATCAAAGAGCTATTGATATGAATATGTTTAAAATTGATTTTGGTAATGGGCTTTGGACTTTGTCTTACCCAGATATTCAAATAATCATATTCATTAGAATCCCAGAATGACCATTTTATTCTCAACCTCTCTGCTATTGCAATTCATGTTTCAGATGCAATTATCTAGCGCATACAAACTGATATGTTCAGCTGAAATGTTAAGTACGCACTTAGGTTCAACACCATATTATATGCGTTCTGTATGCGTGTGTTCAATACATAAGTGCATGGCATCACTATGTTTGACAGATGGAGACTCTTTTGGAGAATAGAGAGTGTCTAGATAATCCTCTGTGAGCATCAACAATCAGAATAAATGAGAGCCCATTACAGTCGATCACTGCCAAGCCTGGTTTATATCAAGACCAAATCACTTGAGCTAATGGCTAAAGTCTGTTATATACACACACACACACATAGATAGATAGACAGACAGAGACATGTATACTGGATGGATGGCTCTGCTTTTATTGACACCATTGATTCCACGCTTATCGTGATTCGTGGCTGGTGTGTAGCTAGTGCAGACTTGCTCTGCGCTTGTTTGTGCTGGTGCTCTTTCACACATTTTGATTTCCCATGTGCACATGTGATCATACGCCCTGAACACGCACTAGGCAGCCTGGCAGAGTGGGCTGCACTGGATAATGGCTGATGTAATGATTTAATGGACGGATGGGCCCTTTACTGTGTGACCTTTGAACTATGTCTGTTGGATGAAGGTAAAGAGCTAGTCGCTATGGGTGCCATTTAACGGATGGATTAATATGGTGTAGTTAAATCCGATCAGAAAGTGAGCAGACATTATCCACTCGACTTGAACTGTTTTACTATACTTATAAGGATAAAGTGCATTTATAATAAAATCAACATAAATTAATCAATGCCTTTAATGGATATCAAGTGCAGTTTATGAATTGTATAGGGAAGAGTGAGGTAAGAAGTGTTGCCCATGATCCCAGCCCTCTTTAATCTCACCAACTGTGCATAATTTGTATAATGTGAACATATATTTATAAATGATCAATCATATGCCTGCTGCTTGTTATTTAGCAATGCACATGATAAAAGTAATAATATATATATATAGCAATATCACACGAGTAGCACGGCTGTGATTTGGTAATAAGTAATCAGCATGCAGATATACAGCCATTTTGCATGGCTACAAGTGTGATATTGCATTTATACAACAGTTTCAACGGCACAAGTATGTAAATAAATAAAAAAAAAACAATGGAGTGTCTTTAAAACACTCTTTTGTTCAGAACCACTTCCTTCTGCCATGGATTCAAATCTCAAGTTGACAGTTTGACCAAGTTACTAATTCTAAAATGTCACTTTTAGAACTTGTTATGAAGGAATATTGAGTCCCTCCATTGAAACTCATTGTATTTTGTACAGTATTATTGAGAGAGAGATCGCCTGAGCGAGCATTACCTGTGTCTGACATTCTAACATTCTTTCTTCAGGTCGATGTCCATAATATTATAACCATTATAAAAATCCGTTTGAATGACCGCTGAGGAAAGAGATCTTTGTATTGGTCCTTTTTGCAGTTAAGGGAATTGTCCATATCAGCGCTAAAACAACGTCCTTTGTTTACAAAAGTTGCCGCCATTTAATGGCGTATTAATGTAACTTTCACTCAATCCATATTACGCAGTAATGGACCCTTTCTCAATAGCAAATACAACATATTATTTATATGAAATATTTATTGAACAACAATATTTAAATTAACAACAATAGCTATTATAAATGACAATACAGTTATACAATTCAGTCAAATGTACAGAAGCAGTGCTCTACAGGGTGTAAGTTAAATATAGCCTTAATATTAAATTATTAAATTTAACATAGCCCAATTCAAATTGCTCAGGAACAAGTAATAGATTAATAAGATCAAAGTTTGCCTGTTTTATGTATCAAAAATGAATTATATCTCATTATTAATCCCTAAAAGAGTCAGCGGCAAATCCCCGAAGCACTGGCTGAGATTAAGCTGTTCTCAGCGGGTACACGAGCACTGAACAGCCGCTGACGACCTGGAGCTCGCATCTCCGAAAACATCTAAACAAATTGTAAAATAGGTGCTTTGATTAAATATGAGTCACATATATTTCAGGTGTAAACAAATACATTCTCGCCTAAAAAACTCTGAAAACTACAGTTCGTGGTACAACAAGTGTAGTATTTGTAAAAAAAAAAATACGGTGGATTTGCTCGACCGCCATGACAGTCGCTTCAAGTGGAGTGATACAAATGGTAAAAAAGTAGTGCTGTTATCACTAAAATATTGCATGACTCTCAGCCAATCAGATTCGAGAACATATATATATATATCATGTGTATCTCAAACAAAATGGCATGTATACTATTACTACTAATAATAATAATTTATTGTTATCATTATTATTATCATTATTCTAGAATTGTTTAATATAATTTTTATATATTATATAATCATTTGCATATTCCTTAACATTTCTTTACATTTCTCCTTGCCGAGAAGAAAAAGTGGCATAGTTTATGCTTTTAATGGTTGTGAGAACTTGGTTGTTATTTTCACCAAATGAATTCCGTGTGAAAATTTACGATTTAACAAAAATAACTTGACTCTTTGCTCACAAAGTGTCCTCAGGGAAGAATGTGCTCAGTGGACTTTCTCAGTCTACCAGCAGCCTCCGCTATGAATCTTTTACGAGGGAAACAAGTGTAAACATGATCCACTGCTGTCATCACTGCTCATGGTTAAGACAGAACAAAGCCCATCTATAATTAACATCACCTGTGACCTCAGACTGCCCTGACCAGTGTAAAAGGAACCTAAAGGGACTCATTTTAACTGATTTACAACCAGTTCTTTCCACCCAAGACATGTTAACTGAAACCTTATAAACTGACCTCAGAATGAGATGAATGTCACTGCTGTGCCATTAAGTGTAAATATGTCTTTTCAATTTGGCCGACACTTTATTCCCAAATCAACACACAATTTATTCATGGTGAACATTTCATTAGTATGTTTTCATGGGAATTGAACCCATGACCTCTACAAGTTGTACACTCAGTGTTGTATAACATACCACTTGAATAAAAGACTTGACTTGAATTTTCCTAAGCTTTTTATCAGCTTTTTACCTGTTGTCTAGTCTTCTATCACATGATCAAAATATGACCTGTTAATGAACAAAACAGGTGGGCAGAAATGGCACAAAAAACAACAACAACAAAAAAAACATAATTAAATAAATTTCCACCATCTGGCATGTCCTAGGCTGAATATCGACTGGCATACTGTACTTTCTGCATATATCCTCATTATGTAACAGAGATCAAATAAATCCTCAGCACATAGTTTGTTTTTAAATGCATGCAGTATGTTCTGTAATAAAACTCTGAGTCCTGTCTGCTGTGTGGCTGCTGGCATGTCGACAGTGTATTTTTTGCATGCTAAAATAAATCCACCGTATGCTTCATGCCGCGAATGGCATGCAGAGTATGTCTAACTGCACCACTGAGAGCAATCCCATGTGTGTGTGACGTCACTGAGTCCCTTGTTTGAGGGAAACCCCTCCTGATTAGAATGAGTCACGCACGGCTGTTGCTGACACAGGACCGAAAGCTTCTTTACTATATCTCGCTTGCTAATTCTCTACCTCTCCTTGACCTTTCTGTGAGCTTCATTTTTTACAATGATTTTCTGTTTAAATGCTAATACATGCAAAACAGTACCATTTTCAGAGCTCAATCAAACAGCTCATACTTGTACCCCCAAAGAGAGCCCTTGAGTACCTGTGCAGTGTATTACAAGGTAGAGAGCAAAGCTAGAGTTAAGCTGAGGTCAGGCAAGGTTGTCAGTACGCTGAAATGCACACCGGCTATTCATGTATCTACAGTCAATGGCCTGAATGGAGTTAGAGATGGGGACGATGCCAGACTCCAATATCAGGCTGACGTCGGCCAAGTAAATCAATCACTGGCGAGAGAGTGTGTTACACCGGAGCATTCGTTCCTCTTACCAGACGCTAATTTTGAATGTAATCCATCAAGTGCCGACAATAACCTGGCCGGCCGTTCGCTTGATGACACTTGAATCCCTCACTCGTTTACCCTCTACCTTGTATAATGAATGCCACATGGTTCATTTTATTGGGAAGAAGTGAATGACAATGAATTGGAGAATTTTAGTGTAGACATAACATAAACAACTGTGTCATATTGTCTTGCATATAGTGTTTAATGAAAAATAATCATATACCTTTGTGGTGTCATTAGTATTATGATATTACAAAAGTCTCACCATGGCTGCAGTTATTTGACTGAAAATACAGTAAAAACAGTAATATTGTGAAATATTCAAATAGAGCTACACCAGTCTTCAGTGTCACATGATCCTTTAGAAACCATTCTAATTTGTTGCTTAAAGGGTAAGTTCACCCAAAAATTAAAAAATTCTGTCATCATTTACTCACCCTCATGTTGTTCAAAACATGTAAGACTTTTTTTTTCTTCTACGAAACACAAATGAAGATATTTTAATGATATCTGAGAGATTTTATGTCCCTCTATTGCCAGTCCACGCAACTACCACTTTGATGCATCAAAAGGTTCATAAAGAGATGAATAATGATGATAATGCTAATCCATATGAATTGAACTGTTAAGTCCAAATTTTCTGAAGAGACACAATTGCTTTTTATGATGAATGGATTTCATTTATGTTTTTATTCACATATAAACATTCATCAACGCACACATCAGTTGTGGTAAACGGAAGCTCAAGCATGTTTGCTTGACGTGCGAGAACTAATGAGGTTCATTCTTGTGGTACGTAGTACATCTGAGCTTCCATAAGAACCAATGAGGATTGTTCTTACACATCAAGCAAGTGCGGTTGAGCTTCTGTTTATGTTCACTCATCAATGTTTATCTGGTCATCATATTAAGCTATCGAGTCTCTTCAGAAAATTTGGACTAAAACGCTTGATTCATATGGATTAATTTTACAATCTCTTTATGAACTTTTTGAAGCGACAATGTGGTAGTTGCGTGGTCTGTCATGTAGGGACAGAAATCTCTTTCAGATATCATTTAAAATCTTCATTTGTGTTTCAAAGATGAACAGAAGTCTATAGGCTACAGTTTTGAAATGACATGAGGGTGAGTAATTGATTACTGTTTTTTCTTCATTTTTGAAGAAGCATTTCTTCTTATTATCAATGTTAAAAACAGTTGTGCTGCTAAATATTTTTGTTGAAACCATACTTTGATGATCTAGGGTGTGTTTCCCAAAAGTATTGTTAGCCAACTATGGTTGCAAGTTCCATCGTTATCAGCGTAGTTCAAAGACTCATTGTTTCCCGAAACCATAGTTCCAACGAACATTCGCAAACAGCATTGCAAAGTTGTGTGGTTGGAAGCATAGTTTCTTGTTTGCATGACATGTGGACCTAACAAATCCTTATCTTGAACAAAATAAGCAAGCTGACATTCAGTGCAATCTATATCTTTTATTTTGAATACAAATGCAATTTACGTCTTTTAGTTTGTCAAGAGATTTAAAGCTCAGTTTTTGAAGTGTGTGCATGTGCTCTAGTACATAAGAGCCTATGATTGAATCTGAAAATAAACAAAATAAATGAGAAAAATTAGAATTAGTCCTCAGATGCCATGTCCTTAATTTATAGCAAAAAATAAATAAATCTAGCATTAATTAGAAAAAAACGGATTAAAAATGGATTCATTAACAGAAGTTATTACTCCACATTAACCAGCATTGCTGAACAACAAATTGCAACAATGCGTGACTAGATAGTTGATTTCTTCAATGATACATCTTACTATAGTAGTTCAGCAGTGAGTCACATCGTTGTATGGGAAATACACCCCAGGAAGCTCAAAAGAACAGCATTTGAAATGGAAATCTAGTGTAACATAATAAATGACCTTCTTGTCACTTTCAAACAATTTAATGCATCCTTGCTTAATAGAAGTATTAATTTCTTTTTAAAAAAAAAAATTTGTACTGATCCCAAAACAACACATCAGAACAACCGAGTCTGTTTTTTCTTTTCTTTTTTATTTAGGAAGGAAGAACAATTGTTTCCCTCCAAAAGTTCTTTGACCAAGGACAACAGTGTGATTTAGTCAAACTAGTCATGACTGTTTCCCGAAACCACAGTAACATGGTCGGACCTCTGTTGTTTGAACCACATTGATTCAACAATATAGGACTCTCATTAAAGATGTCATGTGCAGGTGGAATAGTAATAACTTATGATAATTAATCTATTCGAGATCTCTGAGAAGCTGCTGTAGCAAACACGGCACCCAATGACTACACTGTTTTTGTTTCATCATATCATTTTGCTATGCTGGATTTTTGATTCATCGTGGTTTCCCTCATACTCCGGAGTTCTCTTGCACATTTTACACCCATGCGCACTGTTGAAAAACGGCGTTGATGGTTGACGTTAAAAAATACAAACCCGATTCCAAAAAAGTTGGGACACTGTACAAATTGTGAATAAAAAAGGAATGCAATAATTTACAAATCTCATAAACTTAAATTTTATTCACAATAGAATATAGATAACATATAAAATGTTGAAAGTGAGACATTTTGAAATGTCATGCCAAATATTGGCTCATTTTGGATTTCATGAGAGCTACACATTCCAAAAAAGTTGGGACAGGTAGCAATAAGAGGCTGAAAAAGTTAAATGTACATATAAGGAACAGCTGGAGGACCAATTTGCAACTTATTAGGTCAATTGGCAACATGATTGGGTATAAAAAGGGCCTCTCAGAGTGGCAGTGTCTCTCAGAAGTCAAGATGGGCAGAGAATCACCAATTCCCCCAATGCTGCGGCAAAAAATAGTGGAGCAATATCAGAAAGGAGTTTCTCAGAGAAAAATTGCAAAGAGTTTGAAGTTATCCTCATCTACAGTGCATAATATCATCCAAAGATTCAGAGAATCTGGAACAATCTCTGTGCGTAAGGGTCAAGGCCGGAAAACCATACTGGACAGTCCCCAGACGTTTGCAGACTGTTATAAAAAGAAGAGGGGATGCCACACAGTGGTAAACATGGCCTTGTCCCAACTTTTTTTGAGATTTGTCGATGCCACGAAATTTAAAATCAACTTATTTTTCCCTTAAAATGATACATTTTCTCAGTTTAAACATTTGATATGTCATCTATGTTGTGTTCTGAATAAAATATTGAAATTTAAAACTTCCACATCATTGCATTCTGTTTTTATTCACAATTTGTACAGTGTCCCGACTTTTTTGGAATCGGGTTTGTATATATCAAAATGTGTATATATATATTTAAATAGAATGAAAGATATAGAATGTACTGAATGTTAGCTTGCTTATTGTGCCCGGGAAATGCTTAATCAGTGAACTGTGTTGGTAACGACGGAACTTGTGACCATATTTGGCTAACAATGCTTTCGGGAAACACGCCCCAGGTATATAACAGGGTCAGATTAAATGTTAAAACTGACAGAATCAGGTTTACTCCCTGTAGCAAAACTTATTTAGGTTGAAAAGTCAGAGAAAATCAGTGTGATTAATCTCAGCTATCCCGGACGTGTGTTAGACAGAAGACTATCTTTTGACACTCGTGAGAGAGCCTGACACTGTCTAGGCACAGCTTGTCTTAGATCTTCTCATTAAAAGTAAGCGAGGTTGATAGTTTTCCTCTGGGCCTCTTAGCGCTATCCCGGAATCTGACCGCTTTGAGTGTTCACAGCTCTGCTTTCACAGCCGAGGGTGTGAAAAGACCTATTCTCTTTTACAGCGTTTACAGTGTTAACATACACCTGAAGTAAAATGCAAGATGAAAAACTTTGAAACTAAAGTCATTCATCCGACACTGATTCATATATTTTATAGTTCCTCTAACAGGACATTGCAGCAGTATGAACAAAGTAAACATTCCATTCATTCTTCAAGTTTTATGGGTCATATCAAGTTTGAGGTCAGTAAGATTCATATATATATATATATATAATTTTTTTTTTTTATAAAAACAAAGTTTTTTTTCAACAAGGATGGATTTAATTTCTCAAAAGTGACAGTAAAGACATATATAATGTTACAAAACTATTCTATTAAAAATAAATTCTTTTGAACATTCTATTCATCAAAGAATCCTGAAAAAATATATATCATGGTTTCCACAAAAATATTAACATTGATAATATTTCTTGAGCATGTTTCTTAAACACCAAAACAGCATATTAGAATGATTTCTCAAGGATCATATGACATTGAAAATTCTGCTTTTCAAGCACTGGAATAAATTAAATGTTAAAATATATTAAAATAGAAAAGAGTTCTTTTAAATTGTAATACATTTTCAAGATATTACTCCTCTTCTTTTCTGGATATTTTGGTAAAATAAATGCAGTTTTGGTAAACATTAGAGAAATCTTTCAATAACATTAAAACATCTTACCAACCCCATACTTTTGAAAAAGAATGTACAAAATTATTAAATGAAACATTGTGTCAACAAGCTAAGTGGATAGATTTATGTTAAGAAAATTATATTTATTATATTTAATAATTGCAAGATACTAGCGTCAATACTACTAATACAAAAATATTAAATTATGTAAAAAGAGTCATTATCCCCATGTAGTCATTTATATTTGGAACCCTCTGCCTTTAAATTGTTCTGACTCATTCTTCCCCTTTATATGTTCTAAATAAAATCAAACACTCCCCTTTAAGGGCTCTGAATAATATTAGCTGCTCCACTTTTCAGCTTACTTTTTTATGGTAGGGGAGCATACTGACACCTCAGTATCAATCAGAACATCCTTAGTAGAACTGTTCCTTTAAATAAACTTGAACTTTGTATTCAGAAAACAAACATATTGGAAATTTTCACAGGCTCTTTAGGACAAGTTGCTTTTGCCTGCAGTGCCCTCTATGAACACAACATATAAATCTCAAACAGTGTTCAAAATCTCCTTGAACCATGGCACATGGAGTGCACCCGAGGACATATAAATATGATTGAAATTTTGAGAAACCTCATGTCTGCAAAATATAGCTCCCATATAGCAGGCTGCCCAGGCCACCCGTTCAGCTACAGTAACCTGTGACGGAAATAAATCATTCACAAACCGTAACCAGGTCACGATTCGCTGAGGTCAAGAATATTTCCAGCCGCACAGAGTATTGATTAATTCTTCTCTCTCTGAACACAGCCCGTGCTCTCCATCTCCTAAGACTGAAAATAGATGAAAAAATTATATCTTGAGCAGGTATATGTGAAGTGAAGAGAAGAAACATTAATCAACCCGGAGAGCCAGGTGAGGATCACATGATCAAAGAGAATAGCCTCTTAAAGTGCCAAAGGCCACTGTCTGAAGTTAGTAGAGCGATGAGTGTGACAAAGCTTTGTGAATTTAAATGCAGGCCATTCATCTCCTTCATCCTCCAGTGAGTTATTCTGACACTAAAACACATATGAACCATCCAAGCTCACGTTTCAAACTTAGTCTTGAATCTGATGTAAAAATCAATAAGTCGATATAAGACATAGACTCTTACTTAGAGATGAAAGAGAAAGTCAAATGAAAATGCTGTAAGGTCACTGGGCACAAAAAATAAACTCTATTATCAATAAAAGTGGAAAATAATGATGATAATAGCAACACATCAATAAAAATATTGTTTAAATAAAGTAAAAAAAAAGACTTGCTGGCTTATACTAGCTTAACTGTTTATCATTTGAAAATATTTTAGAAAAATCAAGGCTGTCAAATAATCATTTTAATTTATTTTAGACAAAAAAAGACTTTAGACTTAAAACTATGTATGATTTGTATATTACACTGATTTTATAACACAAGCTAAACTCCAACTGTGCACCACTTCAGTGTTTTGAGGTTTTCCATTACATTTGGCTTCAGTATCATCCACCCACCTGCTCTGAGCTCGACTTCCCCCGGTACTTCCACCTGTGAGTTAATCATATCAACATTTCATGCCTGATACCTGCAGGGAATTTATCCCACTGAACGTGTTTATCTTGGAAGCTAGTAATTTAACAGAAAAATACATACCAGTTTCTGTGGAAATATTAACAATGTTATGTTCCTTGCTAAAGATCTGTCAACAGCCACGCCAAAGTTAAAGAGGCCATATGATGCCATTTTAAAAGGTCATTATTTTGTTTATTAGACGTAATGTTCAAAAAAACATTATTTTTCACATATTGTACATTATTGCAGCACCTCATTCCCAGTCTGTCTGAAACAATCTGATTGATTTCCAGCTTCTACAAAGAACCTCTGAAAAGCCCAGATTGCTCCGATTGGCCTGACCCAGTGCGTTCTGATTGGCCAAACACCTCAAGCGCATGACGGAAATGAAACGCCTCTAATTATAATTTACCGATATTATTTACTGAAGCCTCACCTTCTTTCTTTTGTATGCCTTTTGGTGGGCATTGTGCTAATATTTCACATGTGATGTAGACATTTGCGGAAGTAACATCTAGACTTTGATCGAGGCGCTTTAGGCAAGTCTGGAGCAGTGTTCTCTGTTAGATAAATCCCTTTTGTGGGAGACTATGAGCTAACTTTGTCGATCTTATACATGCACAAACAGATACATTACACGCTAAAGGAAAAGAAAAAAACATCACAAAGCATCATATGACCTCTTTAAGCTCATGACCTGTGATGGTGCTCTATTTTAAAGGACAGATGACACATTAAAG
Source organism: Anabarilius grahami (assembly GCA_003731715.1). Taxonomy (NCBI): domain Eukaryota; kingdom Metazoa; phylum Chordata; class Actinopteri; order Cypriniformes; family Xenocyprididae; genus Anabarilius; species Anabarilius grahami. Next base: position 2,251,183 of record RJVU01075544.1, read on the forward strand.
TCGGCATGAAATCAAAATCGACCCTATTTACTTTGTTAGTGCATATTACTAGTCTTGTGGTGAACAATTAATCCGTGCAAGTTAAAACACAGAAAAAATTAGTTTGGTGTGGTAATCTTTAATCAAAATCTGAAAAGTTACTTCCGGTCTGGAATGGCGTTGATGACGTCAGTTTGACGGCTTGGGTTGAAAACGCTTAAACCACTCCTCTCCAACCGTTAGTCTGCTATGAGCGAGAGATGGAGAGGAGGAGCGCTAAAGTAAAACCCTGCCCTCTATTCAATATTCCATTTCACATGGAAATACGTCACAACACTGGAGAAAAGTCGTTTGCAACTTCCGGTTCACAGGTACTTTAAGCATCATATTGGTGATGGAAAGTCCTGGATGTCATTGAGAACTGGTGACTAATGCCACGAGAAGAGGTTTCAGACTAATATCATCCTGTAAATAGTCTCTGACAACCTCAAGGCCTGCAAGGTGTATCAATCTACAACTGTCCATGATTTTTTAGCCAACAGGTTTCCTTTCAAATGATCATTCGTGAACATTTCCTCTGGACTGAGTTGCTAGAAAGCAACATGAGTTTCAGTGGCATAATAGAAGCACAAGGCTGGCTGGTGTCAGGACTGAGGCTGAGGCCATGACTTGACAACCCATATTTAAAATGTCTTCATAGGCTTTCATTGTTACATCAAATCCTTTTAAACAAAATTACACATCAGTTTAATACACACTGTAAAACATCTGACTGTGAAAGTGATGGTATATTACTACTACTTAACATACTTTTATTTACTGTAAAATAACAGTATCTCATTTAATTGGAATCAACTTCAGAACTGTTATGGTAAATTACTATTAAACTCCCATGACAGTCAGCAAATCCTTCATCACTTTTGCATCACAGCAAATCTTTCAGCA